>CM062294.1:365092552-365247242 GCA_031216915.1 Pictodentalium vernedei
TGCACCACCATGAAATGGGGCTGGACGTTTCGTACACTTGTAGTACGTTACATGCACAAGCTACGACGTTTCGTACATGGGGTGATGACTGCCTTGAGCCAAGTAAAGATAACAACCCCGTATGTAAAAATAATTTATACTGGATTATAATACCTTACAGTCTATTATTTTATATAAAAATACTTAAAAAAAACCCAAATTTGCCTGTGTACTAGTGATGATATATGTACGAAATGTCTTCTTTTGTATACGAAAGTCAATATACGAAATGGGATCAGGAACAATCCGCCCCAGGGACAAACTGCCTGAGGCCTATTTTTGGGGCGGGACGTTTCGTACACTTGTAGGACGGTTCGTGCACAAGCTACGACGTTTCGTACATGGGGTGATGACTGCCTTGAGCCAAGTAAAGATAACAACCCCGTATGTAAAAATAATTCATACTGGATTATAATACCTTACAGTCTATTATTTTATATAAAAAATACTTTAAAAAAACCCAAATTTGCCTGTGTACTAGTGATGATATATGTACGAAATGTCTTCTTTTGTATACGAAAGTCAGTATACGAAATGGGATCAGGGACAACCCGCCCCAGGGACAAACTGCCTGAGGCCTATTTTTGGGTCGGGATGTTTCGTACACTTGTTTCGTGCACAAGCTTCGACGTTTCGTACATGGGGTGATGACTGCCTTGAGCCAAGTAAAGATAACAACCCCGTATGTAAAAATAATTTATACTGGATTATAATACCTTACAGTCTATTATTTTATATAAAAAATACTTTAAAAAAACCCAAATTTGCCTGTGTACTAGTGATGATATATGTACGAAATGTCTTCTTTTGTATACGAAAGGCAGTATACGAAATGGGATCAGGGACAACCCGCCCCAGGGACAAACTGCCTGAGGCCTATTTTTGGGGTGGGTTGTCCCACTTTTTGGGGTGGGTTGTCCCGATTTTTTTCTGATTTTTGAAGAAAAAGTTTTTGGGGATACATGTAGTAATATATAAAACAAATTTTTACTCACTTTTTTATCGAAAAATTATCCAATTTTATCGAAAATTATCCACAGTGATCCTATTAAAACATCCCAGAATGACTGAATTAAACTAATATACTGAATTTGTTGCATGTAGAGACGAGTCAGAAGTGGTGTGTTGTTTTAATCATGTTGTTTCAGTCAGGTACCCTCTTAGAGGAATGATATTTGTTTGATGAGAAAAAATCAAATCAACAGACATGTTGTTTCAGCGTGATATGGATTCATCACAGCGTTGATCGCTTTTCCTTTATCTAAAACTAATAAGACAATAATTGTGCTTTTTAAGCTGTCAACAGTCATTGACTTAGATGAAGCCATGGACACGTCCGAGACAACAAACAGTCAAGCCACTGAAACATCCATCAATGAGACTCCCACAGATACAATTACCACAGATACTTCTGATAAAGTGATAATAATAATTCATTTGGAATTATTCCTGATATTACTTTTAATGTCATCATAATTAAGTCCAATAAACAAATCTATTGTCCGCTAATTAATAATGATCATGTTATAAGTAATAACAGCTGAATAGTTCATTTGTTATTACTTATAATCCAATCATTGTCCAATACCATAGTCAAATAGATCATTACTGTGGCGCATGAAAAATTTGGGGTGAGTTGTCCCAGGGCGGGTTGTCCCAGCTGGTTTCGGGTGGGGTGTCCTGTTCCCTACGAAATGCCTGTGAACGAAACGACACTAATCCTCCATGGAATGCGCACAGTGTTATGTTTTCAAAGAAGCTGCCTTGTATAATTTACTTCACTTGTCTCCTTCACTTGTCTCCCACCAGATTTTTTTCGTAATACAGTACTTACATGTATGAATAAATGAAAAATGAAACCAGCACCGACAGTCTGACACTATTTGTTTTAATAAGAATTGTGCGATTTCCAAAATGGAGTAAAATAGGAAGACTAAATTTTAAACAATGATGTTACAACTTAAGAAACTGGGCCAAGATTTCCACGTAATAAGAATCATACATGACTGTGTGACAGATTGAAATTGTGGCTTAGCTTTAAATTATTCATAGAATATTAAAACGCACAGAATTTTGGAATCAGTAGTGTTGACACGTTCCCCGGACGTTTCAAGTGGAAACACTGTTTTCGACGATATGGCTGTGAGTAAAAAAAAAAAACGACCGTTTATTTTTACCTTGTAACAATCAGCGCACCCCTATCGGCAAATGATGCCCTTTTTGCCAATGCCGATGATTCACCGATTACTCCATTATCGGCCGAAGCCGATGGCCGATGCCAATAATAGGTTCATCACTACCAGTGATACCAGCATTGGTCTTAAATACTTTACACAACTTTTTGTGTACACAGTTTGCTTGGGTCCCTTTGATGGTAGTACAAACCGCAGGTCGGCCTTGTTCTTGAAAAACGCGCTACTTTTAAGTATTCTGTGCCGACAAAGACGGAGTTCCTTTAAAACGATGCAAATGCAGTACAAACACTCTGTCGGCCCCGATTGTCAAAAGCCCCATCTGTCTGGTCAGTTTGAAAAAACATCAGCTCGGGTTTATTTAGCTACTGTATAAACAACGAATCAACTATGCCCAATTCGAGGTAGCTTATATTAAAAAATGAAAGATAAAGCCGTGCAAAAAATATACATTATCTCCTTAAAAGTTTCATTGTTTCGTTGTCACTGATTAGATATCCTTGTCACTGATTAGATATCAAAGTTCCAAAATATAGCTTCATTATTTTTAGCTCACCTGAGCGAAGCTCAAGGGGAGCTTAACTAATCACTTTCTGTCCGTCGTCCGTCGTCCGGCGTCCGTCGTCCGTCGTCGTCCGTCCGGCGTTAACTTTACATTATCGACTTCTCCTCCTAAACCACTAGCCCAATTTTATTCAAATGTTGGCTAAATGTTTATTACCTAATGCCAATTCAGATTTGTTCAAATGAAGTTGCCCCTCCTCCTGGGTGGTGCCACACCCCCAAGGGGCACCAAAATCTTTGTAAATCTTCTTCTCATGAACCAGCAGTAGCATTGACTTGATATTTGGTGTGCAGCTTCCTTTTGAGGTGTAGACTCAGATTTGTTCAAGAGAAGTTTGTGGGGCTATACTTGACGTTGTTATGAGAGGGGCAAAATTTTTTGCCCCGCCCAAAATTTCTATTTTCCAAACCGAGAGGCTGATTTGAACCAAATTTTATGTGAGGGCTTATTGGGTCATGAGTACTTGATTTATGCAAAAAAAAATTTCCCCGCAGCCCCGTGGGAACCGCAGGAGCTAAAAATAGAAAAAATTTAAAACGCCCATATCTCCAAAACTGCACAGCACTGAGAATTTTTATTTGGTATGCAGCTTCCTTAGGACCAACAGAAAGGATTGGTAAAAAAAAATTGCCATCGGTTTTATCATAGGGTACAGTTTCGGGACTTTGAAAAAGTGCTGAGTCAGCACTTTTTAACACTGTAGGCAATGGGAAAAACATTAAAAAATCTTCTTCTCCAGATCCAGCAGGCAGAATCTTTTGATATTTGGTATGCAACATTGTAGGGTGGATCTGATTCAAGTTTGTTCAAATCGGCCCCCTGGGTTCATATTTGGGCTCAGTATAGGAGCCCGATTTCGAACTTAGTGCATTTCAGGCAAATTTCTTAAAAAATCTTCTTCTCCAGATCCAGCAGGCAGAATCTTTTGATATTTGGTATGCAACATTGTGGGGTGGATCTGATTCAAGTTTGTTCAAATCGGCCCCCTGGGTTTATATTTGGGTTCAGTATAGGAGCCCAAATTTGAACTTACTGCATTTCAGGCAAATTTCTTTGAAAATCTTCTTCTCCAGATCCAGCAGGCAGAATCTTTTGATATTTGGTATGCAACATTGTAGGGTGGATCTGATTCAAGTTTGTTCAAATCGGCTCCCTAGATTCATATTTGGGCTCACTATAGGAGCTCGAATTCGAATTTAGTGCATTTCAGGCAAATTTCTTCAAAAATCTTCTTCTCCAGATCCAGCAGGCAGAATCTTTTGATATTTGGTATGCAATGTTGCGGGGTAGATCTGATTCAAGTTTGTTCAAATCGGCCCCCTGGATACATATTTGGGCTTACTATAGAAGCCCGAATTCGAACTTAGTGCATTTCAGGCAAATTTCTTAAAAAATCTTCTTCTCCAGATCCAGCAGGCAGAATCTTTTCATATTTGGTAAGCAACATTGTGGGGTGGATCTGATTCAAGTTTGTTCAAATCGGCCCCCTGGGTTAATATTTGGGCTCAGTATAGGAGCCCGATTTCGAACTTAGTGCATTTCAGGCAAATTTCTTTAAAAATCTTCTTCTCCAGATCCAGCAGGCAGAATCTTTTGATATTTGGTATGCGACATTGTAGGGTGGATCTGATTCAAGTTTGTTCAAATCGGCCCCCTGGGTTCATATTTGGGCTCAGTATAGGAGCCCGATTTCGAACTTAGTGCATTTAGGCAAATTTCTTAAAAAATCTTCTTCTCCAGATCCAGAAGGCAGAATCTTTTGATATTTGGTATGCAACATTGTGGGGTGGATCTGATTCAAGTTTGTTCAAATCGGCTTCCTAGATTCATATTTGGGCTCACTATAGAAGCTCGAATTTGAACTTAGTGCATTTCATGCAAATTTCTTAAAAAATCTTCTTCTCCAGATCCAGCAGGCAGAATCTTTTCATATTTGGTAAGCAACATTGTGGGGTGGATCTGATTCAAGTTTGTTCAAATCGGCCCCCTGGGTTTATATTTGGGCTCAGTATAGGAGCCCAAATTTGAACTTAGTGCATTTCAAGCAAATTTATTAAAAAATCTTCTTCTCCAGATCCAGCAGGCAGAATCTTTTGATATTTGGTATGCAACATTGTGGGGTGGATCTGATTCAAGTTTGTTCAAATCGGCTTCCTAGATTCATATTTGGGCTCACTATAGAAGCTCGAATTCGAACTTAGTGCATTTCAGGCAAATTTCTTAAAAAATCATCTTCTCCAGATCCAGCAGGCAGAATCTTTTGATATTTGGTATGCAACATTGCGGGGTGGATCTGATTCAAGTTTCTTCAAATCGGCCCCCTGGATTCATATTTGGGCTCACTATAGAAGCTCGAATTCAAACTTAGTGCATTTCGGGCAAATTTCTTCAAAAATCTTCTTCTCCAGATCCAGCAGGCAGAATCTTTTGATATTTGGTATGCAACATTGCGGGGTGGATCTGATTCAAGTTTGTTCAAATCGGCCCCCTGGATTCATATTTGGGCTTAATATAGAAGCCCGAATTCGCACTTAGTGCATTTCAGGCAAATTTCTTCAAAAATCTTCTTCTCCAGATCCAGCAGGCAGAATCTTTTGATATTTGGTATGCAACATTGCGGGGTGGATCTGATTCAAGTTTGTTCAAATCGGCCCCCTGGATTCATATTTGGGCTTAATATAGAAGCCTGAATTCGCACTTAGTGCATTTCGGGCAAATTTATTAAAAAATCTTCTTCTCCAG
Source organism: Pictodentalium vernedei (assembly GCA_031216915.1). Classification (NCBI taxonomy): domain Eukaryota; kingdom Metazoa; phylum Mollusca; class Scaphopoda; order Dentaliida; family Dentaliidae; genus Pictodentalium; species Pictodentalium vernedei. The sequence continues at coordinate 365,098,091 of CM062294.1, forward strand.
ATCCAGCAGGCAGAATCTTTTGATATTTGGTATGCAACATTGTGGGGTGGATCTGATTCAAGTTTGTTCAAATCGGCTTCCTAGTTTCATATTTGGGCTCACTATAGAAGCTCGAATTCGAACTTAGTGCATTTCAGGCAAATTTCTTAAAAAATCTTCTTCTCCAGATCCAGCTTCAGAATCTTTTCATATTTGGTAAGCAACATTGTGGGGTGGATCTGATTCAAGTTTGTTCAAATCGGCCCCCTGGGTTTATATTTGGGCTCCGTATAGGAGCCAAAATTTTAACTTAGTGCGTTTCAGGCATATTTCTTAAAAAATCTTCTTCTCCAGATCCAGCAGGCAGAATCTTTTGATATTTGGTATGCAACATTGTAGGGTGGATCTGATTGTGATTCATGAACGTATTTATTTGTAAAGTTGATAGAATCTTAGACAAAATTTGCAGAAAAGATCTACTATAGAAGGGGTGGTATCCAGGGTGAACCGTTTACCCAAATCTAGCAGTACTAATGCATTATTCACACAAATCTTCGTTCAAATTTTATGACCCCCTCATTGGAACACACGCATTCAGCTCATTCCAACAAAGGTCATATGCCATGTTTTCGAGACAAAGGAATAAAAATTTTAGTTATTCATGAAATTTTTAGGCAACTGTTGTCTGTTATTCACATTGCTTCATGAAATTTCAGTACTTTTAGAAGTTACCTCAGTAATCAAGGGTTAATTCCCCTTAATTAAATGTCGCCTCTAAAAAACAACCACTTTGCATATCTTACCTTTTTACCAGCATAACTGCCAAAACTTGTCAGCATTCTTCGCAAAAATCGCTATTCAAATTTTAATTTTTGTCTCTTAAACATACATGTACTTATCGCTTGTAAATACCCCATTGGAATGAGCTTTTTGAGCTCATTCCAATGAGAGGTCGCACACCATGCTTTTTGAGTCAAAAAAGCAATTTTTTTAGTTATTCCAGAATTTCGTACGTAAAACACAGCTTTATGACTTCACATTAAAATGAGCTCTCTAAGCTTGTTCCAATCAACATTCACGCACTATGTCTTTCACACAAAAAATAAAATTTTCCATTTATTCAGGAATTTTGTTTGCAAGAACACTCTTACCCCCCCCCCCCCCCCCCCCACAAACACACACACACAAACACACACACACACACACAAACACAGACACACACATCTAAAAGTTTGTCAGCAAAAAAACAGTTACGTCAATTTTTAAATGCATTATAGGAACAACTTGCCTAATCAAATTTAAATACTTTTGCATCATTCTGTATCTAGAACAAACCATTTACCATATCTTTACGCAAAATTCTCCAGCATCATTCACAAAAAAACACCATTATTTATATATTCACATTTCTGTCTCAAAAATATACCTGATCTTCCCATACCCCTATTGGAATAAGCTGTTTGAGCTTGTTCCAATGATGATAAAAAAAAATAAAATTTGTGAAAATTTTTGTTTTCTTGCATGCAAATATATACATGTAGCACATGGAAGATATCCACAGTTGGGGAGAGATGTCCAAGGCTATCTCTTCACATTCCTTGTTTGTGCTTCATGCTAAACCAGTTTGTCTGCAGAGATAAATTTGCTTTATTAAAAATCATTGGAGATTGGCCACACACCAATGATTTTAAATAAAACTAATTTTAGGTAACAAATGTTGAACTTCAAACAAAATCTATCACTCAACCAGTTAATGTTGATGAGGCATGACATGGTGAAGGTGACCTAAAATACTTCTTAGAGTCACTTTGTCAGGTGAGCGATTAAGGCCACGTGGGGCCTCTTGTTTTTCATGGTAATACTTCTGACACCAAAGAATACCGGGTCGCAAAAGATTTTTAAGACCTTTCATTCATCATTCATGGTAATACAATAGTTTCTGACAGTTTTATTGTACCGCAGGTCCCTTGTTTTGTGAATGGTCGACCGCATTGCCTAGCATTTTGAGGGGTTGGAGTAGGGATCAGGGAAATAATTGAAAGGGGAACTGTGGTAGCTTGTGATAGTTTTAATATACCGCAGGTCCCTCGACTTGTGGAAGAAACAGCCATCTTGTTTAGCGAAAGAAATCTATTTGAAGGGACTTGCGGTAGTTTACGATCGATTTTGGGACCTGTGGTCAGGCTCGACAGCAGGCCTTTTATGCCCAATAAATGCAATGAATTACCAAAAGCCATGCCTCGAGAAATACGATATAGTAATGTCACAAAGTTGGGCTAACCTGCATCGCTGGAATATTTTGAATCATATTTCCGATTGTGTGCGTGTGTGTTGTTTAGACACGAAGAGCGTGATAGCGTGAATAGAAAAAATACGCTCTGTTATTATTCATTTTTAGCTCAACTTTGACGAAGTCAAATTTGAGCTATTGTCATGGCCCGTCGTCTGTCCGTATGTACGTCAACAATTGGCTATGGCTCGGGCTAGAGGTCGTATTTATGAACCGATCTTTACGAAACTTCTTGTGTACCTTTGTTATGACCCTGGGACGGGAACGAGTGTTTTTAGGTGTGGTCCGAAATTCAAGATGGCTGCCAGCGGCCATTTTGTACCGATGATGCAAAAATCAGTTTTTTGTACAGAACTTCTGTATGAAAGTTCTGATTTGAATAAAGTTTTGTATAAATGTTTAGTACCATGGGATACATCACATATAATACAGGTTTTTTTCTCGTGCGTAAATTATGCAAATTAGACTGACTTTGATTTATTTAGTGTTACTTTCAGAGCTGTAAGTGCCAAGCTGCTATGGCTCGGGCTAGAGGCCGTATTTATGAACCAATCTTTACGAAACTTCTTGGGTACCTTTGTTATGACCCTGGGACGGGAACGAGTGTTTTTGGGTGTGGTCCGAAATTCAAAATGGCTGCCAGTGGCCATTTTGTACCGATGATGCAAAAATCAGTTTTTTGTGCAGAACTTCTGTATGAAAGTTCTGATTTGAATACAGTTTTGTATAAATGTATAGTACAATGGGATACATCACATATAATACAGGTTTTTTTCTCGTGCGTAAATTATGCAAATTAGACTAACTTTGATTTATTTAGTGTTACTTTCAGAGCTGTAAGTGCCAAGCTGCTATGGCTCGGGCTAGAGGCTGTATTTATGAACCAATCTTTACGAAACTTCTTGGGTACCTTTGTTATGACCGTGGGACGAGAACGAGTGTTTTTGGGTGCAGTCCCAAATTCCAGATGGCTGCCAGCAGCCATTTTGTACCGACGATGCCGAAATCTGTTTTTTGTACAGAACTTCCATATGAAGGCTCTGATTTGAATAATTTTTTGTATGAATGTTTAGTACCATGGGATACATTACATATATTACAGGTTTTTTTCTTGTGCGTAAATTATGCAAATTAGGCTAACTTTGATTTATTTAGTGTTACTTTCAGCACTTTGAGTGCAAATCCCAATACGGCTCGGGTTAGAGGCCGTATTTATGAACCGATCTTCACGAAACTTCTTGGGTACCTTTGTTATCACTGTGGGACGAGAAGGAGTGTTTTTGGGTCCAGTCTGAAATTCAAGATGGCCGCTATCAGCCATTTTGTTCAAAATTAAGTGCAATCAGATTTTTGCGCAGAACTTCCAAATGAAAGATCTGATTTGAATAAATTTTTGTATGAATTTTTAGTACCATGGGATACATTACATATAATACAGAGTTTTTCTCGTGAATAAATTATGCAAATTAGGGGTCCGGGTGGGACTTCGAAAATTTTGGACCAAAATCCGGAAATTAGTTTTTTGGTTTTTTATGCGTTTTGGTAAATTTTAAGACAAAAAAAAAATTGTTTTTACACTGAAAATTTTGGGTCCGGGTGGGACTTAGAAAATTTTGGACCAAAATCTGGAAATTAGTTTTTTGTGTTTTGATGCATTTTGGTCAGTTTTAAGAAGAAGAAGAAAAAATTTTAGTCTGAAAATATTTTGTTTGGGACTGAAAATTTCCACACAAAAATAATAATCTACAATGATTGGTCTTAATCTGTAGTCCATTACAGTCACCTTGTAATTCTTTTATTATTGTTGACTGGGCCAAAACAAATACTAATTCCTGTCATATTCATTATTCAGTTGTCTTGGTCACAGCAAGTATTAATTCCTGTCATATCCAAGTTGAGCTACAGAGTCATTGACTCTTTCATTGGTGTAAAGTACCCCCAAATATCATCGAGACCACATTTGCCTCAAAATGTTAGTTAAAACAAAGATAATACCCCGCAAAACAAGGGACCTGCGGTAATTTTGCGGGGCTGCGGTTGTTTAGACGAGAAGAGTGTGATAAAAGTTTATGTTGTTTATATAACGTAAATAGAAAAATATGCTCCGTTATTATTGATTTTTGGTGTAAAATACCCCCAAATATCAACGAGACGACAGTTGCCTCGAACTGTTAGTTAAAACAAAGATAATACCCAGAAAAACAAGGGACCTGCGGTAATTTTGAGGGACCTGCGGTAAAATCGCAAAAGGCGCACCGTATCCGAGTGGCAGTGCAGAGGACAACGGGTCCATCGCTTCACCCATTTACACCCAATTAAAGCCTAATCACCACCCAGTTAATATATATGACTACCGAATTACCGGGTGGGGGTGGCTGGGAAAGAATTTTTTGTCAAATTTTTAAACATTCACTCCAAAACCTAGCATCTAAGAATTTTACAGAATCTGAATAGAATAATTTTCATTTTTTTTTTTCTCCTCTGAGTGCACTCGGTCCCATTTACTGCCCTTATTGGATAAGCTTCGAAAAGTGATTGACATTGGGGTGTGACACCAATGCATGACATTTAAGTTATTTTGAAACCACTCACCCTCTCAGAAGAGGGTTTTTGTACAGAAATTATACAATAATTGACATATTGTTTAACAAAAGATAGGTTTTAATTAATATGAAATGGAAATCTGCTGCTGACACGCTGTTTGTATCAGTGTTTGTACACTAATAGTCACTTTGCAATTAGACCGGCATACTGTTCATGAATACCAATTAACTTTAATACTAAATCTGATTTTTGTTCCCAAGAGAGTTCATGATTAAGTTATTACCTCGGAACACTTAAACTTGTGAACAGTAAGATGATTGCAAAATGATATTCCGGCAATATGAATATTATATCTGCTTTTAAAAAGTTATAATCTGTGAAAGGTAACAAGTTTCTTTTATTTGTTTTGTATTTTAATAAAAAAAAAAACAAAACACCAGGAAATACTAAATAAACACTATTTTCATCGAAAAACCTGTTTTGATAATTATAAACACCAGCGGCCGATTAGACCCAAAATGCTAGCAGCCGATTCGTTCTGACTGGAGGCTGATTCGTTTGAAATTGTCAGCAGCTGATTTGGTTGGCGTCCGATTTGACCGATTCCCTCCATGACTAACGAATAAAAAAGTGGGGTAATGACTCACCATGAGCTGGTCATGTTCCCCTAACTTTTTTATCCGCTCCAAAAGTGGATTATGCTAACAAGACATAGAAAACCTGTCGGACACACAACTCACCTCTACTGACCTGCCAAAACCTGAATCTGCACTTTCCCATATCGTTTGAGATACGCCGTCTATGATCATTGTCCCTCCAGTTATATTGTTAAACAGAACCCAGCCTGAGAAATGATGAGGCTGAACTGTTCTGTCGTCTCTGCCCCAGCTTGACACATCATGAACATTTCCGTCTCGTCACCAATCCTTCAATTTTAGAAAACGATGGCGAGTGATAGTTAGCTCACCTGACATTTGACTCACGTGAGCGATCGTTCCCCCAAGTGAAGTCGCACCATTTCATTGATGTTAGAGCCATTCAGCGTGTTGCGGATATTATACAACGAAATGTGTTCTGTGCATATTATGTTTGACTTCATAGACTGACAAAATAAAAAAGAAGAAAATAATATATTCCATATGTGTATTGCAGCTTTGTTTTTTTATTACTCCATGTGCATGTTGTATTGTATCAAAAGTAAAATGGGCAATTTTAATGTTGACGTACCAAAACCGTGCAGTGTTAGGTCGGTTCGCCATGTTTCAAAGACGCTTGCAGAAACGTGAGATTCATAAATATTCAGGCATAAACAGCTAGTCAGATTCCTGGCATGAGGCACGTGAGCTGTTCCCAGAGCCTCACTCGATAAAATTCTCAGTTGAAAAACCTGATTCTTCATTGAAGTCCCACATCAGTGACTGTGACGTTTTTATTCCACAGAACATTTTTTTTTAAAAACTGACCAACAAATGAGGGCATACTTCATTTGTTGGTCAGTTTTTAATAAAAACTTTCCATGACATGAGTGTGGGGAAACATCTTTTGTTGGCATGCGCAGTCTCGCAGCACTGATAAAAAAAATGCAGGCACGAATCATGCGACACCGTCGTAAACATTTTGGGCTAACCTCAAACAAACAGAAGTCTTTGAAGTGAACCACAAGAGTATGGACTACTTATGTATTTGCCCCCGTATTTAATAGCATTATTCCGACCACTGTGTACTGACAAAAGGTGTGTTGATCTTCCATGCCGTCATCACCACTTTGTTTCCCAACTGTAAAGTCAGCTGGTTGTTGAGGAAAGTTAACCACTCGGACGCAGTTTCATTTTGCTATTCAAAGTCGACAGACAAATTTGTTTCTTTTTCGGCGTGATCGACTAATCGCTTGCTGCTTTTCAAATTCGCGCGAGCTATGGCGAACGAGAGCGACCGCTCATCTCAAAAATCGAAGGACTGCATCAAAAATCGAAAAAATCCCTGTATAAATTAAGTGATTATCATTTAATTTTTTGACGATCAAGACATCGTAAATGATCGTGTTCTATCAGTATATTTCGTGAGTACAAAATATTCTCAGAAACAATTGAGAGACATCCCTTTTTGCCAAGATAAAGTCGTGTCTGAAAACAGGTGGTCTCACAAGAAGTTTGTGTTATTTTGCAAAGTCAGTGACCAAAAATTTAAAGACAACTTGTTGCAAAAATGGAGAAGTGTTGGATTTTTAAACCTCATAATTGTTTTAATTTAGTTTAATATACTAGTGCAAATGAATTGTTTGTTTAATAAATTATAATAAACACTTATTAAAAGAAAGTAACAACATTTTTAGCTCAACTTTGGCGAAGCCAAATTTGAGCTTATGCCATGGCCAGTCGTCCGTCTGGCCATCTGTCTGTCAACAATTCAATACGACTCGGGCTAGAGGCTGTGTTTATGAACTGATCTTTACAAAACTTCTTGGGTACCTTTGTTATGACCGTGGGACGAGAACGAGTGTTTTTGGGTTCGGTCCGAAATTCAAGATGGCAGCCAGCCACCATTTTGTACCGACGATGCAGAAATCTGTTTTTTGCACAGAACTTCCATATGAAAGCGCTGATTTGAATAATTTTTTGTATGAATGTTTAGTACCATGGGATACATCACATATAATACAGGTTTTTTTCTCTTACGTAAATTATGCAAATTAGACTAACTTTGATGTATTTAGTGTTATTTTCAGCACTGTCAGTGCAAATGCCAATATGGTTCGGGCTAGAGGCCGCATTTATGAACCGATCTTTACGAAACTTCTTGGGTACCTTTGGTATCACCGTGGGACGAGAACAAGTGTTTTTGGGTGCGGTCCGAAATTCAAGATGGCTGCTGGCAGCCATTTTGTTCAAAATTAGAGGCATTCAGATTTTTGCGCAGAACTTCCACATGAAAGCACTGATTTGAATAATTTTTTGTGTGAATGTTTAGTACCATGGGATACATCACATATAATACGGGTTTTTTTTCTTCGTGCAGAAATTATGCGAATTAGATGAACTTTGATTTTTTCAGTGCTACTTACACACAGTAAGTACACATGTCAATACGGCTCGGGCTAGAGGCTGTATTTATCAACCGATCTTCACGAAACGTCTTGGGTACCTTTGTTATCACCTTGGGACGAGAACGAGTGTTTCTGGGTGCAGTCCGAAATTCAAGATGGCTGTCAGTGGCCATTTTGTACCTAAATTAGTTCCCATCAGTTTTTTGTCACACCTTCTATACATCTCGTATTTATGATCTTCACGAAATTTCTTGGGTACCTTTGTTTTCACCTTGGGAGAGGAATGAGTGTGTTTGGGGTGCCTTTGTTATCACTGTGCTATGAGAACAAATATTTTGGGGTTCAGTCAGACCCACTCTGGGACTCAAAGATTTCTTTTCTAGTTTAGCATCTGACTGTCACCCACCTTTACAATACTTTACCTATACATTTGTTACAGGCTACGGTCAGTATTTATGTACAGGCCGTTACAATACTTTATATGTACCTTTGTTATGAGGTCATTACCTAGATGTTTGTCATTGCTGTGTCACATACTATACATGTACATGTCTTGACAAGTTGAGCTACAGTGTCATTGACACTTTCATTTTTTAATGCTGAAATTAAATTTTTCAAGAATCCTATATCTTTGAGATATTATAACTTATCTCGGGCAACATCCAGGGTACTTGGAAATTTAATACCTGGATGTCTCCATGTTGCTTGGATGTTGCCTGAGATAACGATTTTGTCCCATCCCCGGACAAAGAAATTAAGCCAAAAAAGTATAATAAAAATCCCCAAATTAGGCCCCACTCACCACAGTTCAAATTCTACACTGAGCCTCAAATTTTGAACCAGCCAGCGACACATCATTACCGTTATCACAAGCCTATAAATAGATCGAATGTTGATTTTCTAAAGCAGGTCATCCCTTGGCGAGTTTCTGACTTCGGTGATTTGAATTCATTGTGTAGCCATATGAAATCAGTGTTTCAGGTGGTAGCTGTTTCAGTATGTTAGGTGTGTTATGTTTTTCATTTGTGTTTATTGGAGGATATCTTATTTTTATTAAAACGAATATTGGAAATATGAGTGTTTACCGTGGAACTCAGGCCTGGGATTTTCAGGAGAGCGATTTATTCGCTCGCCTACTGCTCGCCTTAAAAAAAAATTCAGGAGGGCGAAAACTAGCCCGCCTGGCCTTAGAAAATTAATAACCCACATCTTTTCAGATCTCTGCTATGTTAGTGCTTTCTGTAAGACGGCCACACTGCCTCTCCCACACCTCTGGGCCTTTCCGAGGCCCGGAGGTGTGGGAGGGGCATTGTAGCCATCTCAAAGAGATTACCTTGCTAGCAACACTAAATAAAATGTACAATGACCCCAAGGCAGAATTCCTCAATAGTAAAACTTCATTTTGCCACTTTTAGCTTTTATAAGCTTAAGGAGAGCTAATCGCTCCCCTAGGCCATGCAAGGGGAGCGATTTTTAGCCCTCCTGCATTTTTAAGAATGCCAGGCATGGGAACTGACTTACTGAGTCTGATTTTGTCAGTTCCGAGGATACTGCTGAGAACAACATCTTACAAGTTAGGACTACAGTGAGTTCAAGTACTTGGATTTAACTTTAGCGTTTAAAATAAGCCATACATATAGATTCCTGTAGAGGTAGATTTATTTAACAACATAAATTTACATCCTGGCCAACATTTATGTGGAATTTACAGCAATGTTTAAATTATTTCCTGTTTGGATCATGTATCATGTATAAGAATCCACAAATTTACATATTCTGAAATTGCGCGAAATGTATTTCTACTCGCTCATAACAAATGAAAATGTAAACTTTTGCCACAATTTGGCAATCACTGGTCGCGTTTGACAGGTGGTTGCTCATTGCAGTATCAGTTTAGACCAAAACCAGTTGGTGCATTGGAAAACCTGGTGGTTCAAAACAGGTGGTCACTCACTACAGGCTACTGCTCCTAATGGGAAAGACATTAAAGAATATTTTTCCAAACCACAGTCCCGAATGCTTTCATATTTATTTTGTGACATCCTTTTTATTTGGGGTAAATTCTTCTTGCCCTTTTACCAATTCAGATTTGTTCAAATTACTTTGCAGGGTATTTTTTGTGTTTTCAAAAACATAGATTAGCAGTTTTTTGGTGATTGCCAAAAATTGATTAGCAGTCTAGAAGAATTGATTAGCAATTCACATTGACATGAAGTTGTTCACTTTCCTTTTGCTTTTGCCAAACAAGAGGCAGTTTGTACTTTAAAAAAGCATGTAAATTTGACAAAACACTACAGTTTCTCCAAATAAAAAAGATTAAAAAATAAGCACATTGAAGTATCTTCTATCACTTCATATGCTTGATGTACATGTACATAATCAAATGTGATAGAAGATACTTCTTAGGGCACTATGAAGTCTTCCCAGCCAGCCTACATTTATGGATGGTAGCATAGCGAATGTTTGTAACATTTACACTAGAGCGCAAGTCCAAAAATAAGGGTTTTGGTTCTCATGCACAGCCGCGTTAGAAAAAAATACCCCCCTGCATTGAATTTTTTTTATGGAGGTTCGAGATTTTCCCCAAACTTAAAGTAAACAGTGCACTGCCAATCTCAGACGTTCATTGCAGTATAACAAAAACACCATATATGTCCGTGTATATGTCGCCCCTGTGTATAAGTCGCACCCCCAACTCACACTTGGAATTCCTCCGTTTTGCCTAAAGCTCATGCATAGGTTGCACACCCATTTTCAAGTATATGCAATCAACAAGAATTAGTTGCAAGTTTATATGTTTTGCCAATTTGGGATGCAATGGAAATAGGTAAGTTTTCATGAGTTACCACATGTTGAATAAGATAAAAGAATAAAGGAAAATTATTATTAAAGATTTAAAAAATACTTGCATTTTATTTGTTTTTTGTTGTTTGTTTATCGCCCCAATGTCTCCATCCCTGTCGAGAAAAATCCAACACTCGTTTGTGCCTGAGACTTCATAGTTTCAGAATCAGAGCACCCACCATTTGCACCATAACCTGCGCAGTTGTTGTGTTTATATTGGTTTTTCCAAAACGTGACAGGAAAAAACCAATATAAATACAACAACTGCACAGGTTACAGCGCAAAATCGTTGTCCAACATAAGCATTGTTGGTGCTATTAAAACTGGGAAAAGTATTTGGAACTATAAACTTGCAAAAAAATAGTTTGTGTTTTAATAGAAATATTATTAGCAACCATGCGAATACCAGCCATTTCGTAAAAAATAATTGACTCGCATCCTGCAAATCATTTTTACAACTTTGATTCGCAGACAGTCGTAATTGTCTCGCAAACTGTAATGCGAACCCAAACAAAAAAATACCCTGCTTTCCCCCTTCTTCAGGCTGGAGTCACAATCAAAAATGTGTCCAAATCTTTGAAAAAATGTTCTTCTCTTGAACGAGCAGTAGCAAAAGACTTCATATGTGGTATGGATCTGCTTTTGCTCAGGCGAGCATCTCAGGCCCTAGAGAGCCTCTTGTTAGCTCATCTTGACAAAGTCAAGCTGAGCTAATCTCATCGCTTCCCGTCCGTCGTCCGTCAACACCATGTTTTGGTCTTCTCCTCCAAAGCCACTGGGCCAATTCAAGTGAAAGTTTGTGTGAGTGATGGTCCCAAAGGGGCATTTCATTTTTGTTCAACTCAGCATGCCCAGCCCCATAGGGAGGGAGTGGGGGAAAATGCACCAAAATATTTTAAAAATCTTCTTCTCAAGAACCAGTGTGTACAATGACTTGATATTTGCTATGGAGCTTCCATATGAGATGTAGAATGAAGTTTGTTAAACGAAGTTCGTGAAGTAATATTTGGCTTTGTAATAGGAGGGGTAAGATTTTTGGCCCCGCCCAAAATTTCTATTTTCTGAACCGATGGTCCGGTATGAACCAAATTTGGTTTGTGGTATTATTGGGTCATAAGTACATGACCCATGCAAAAAAAAAAAATTCCCACATCCCCATGGGAACCCTGGGAGCTAAAAATAGAAATATTTTCAAACGCCCATATTTCCCAAACCCCACGGAACAGAGAGCTTTTATTTGGTATGAAGTATCCATATGACCAGTAGAATTGAATGGTAAAAAAAAATTGCCATCGGTTATGTTAGGGTGTTCTGTAATGGGCGTCGAAAAAATGCTGAGTCAGCATATTTGCAAAAATTTTAAAAAATCTTTTCTCCAGAACCAATCATCAGAATCTTTTGATATTTGGATACAGCATTCATAGGGGGGTCAGATAAAAGTTTGTTGAAATAAAGCTCATTGGTTCATATTTGGGCTCTCTACAGGAGCCCGAAGTTTTAACATAGGGTAATATGGGGAATATTCTTTAAAAATCTTCTTCTTCAGAACCACCAGTCAGAATCTTTTAATATTTGGTATACATCATTGTTATGAGGGTCAGATTCTAGATTGTTCAAACCAAGTCCCTAGGTTAATATTTGGGCTTCCTACGGAATTTTATCTTTGTTCAATATGGAGGGTAATTTAAAAAAATCTTCTTCTTCAGATCCATCAGTCAGAATGCTTTGATATTTGGTATGCAACATCTCTATGGGGGTCAGATTCAAGTTTGTTCAAATCAGATCCCTAGGTATATATTTGGGCTCACTATGGTAGCCCAAATTTTTACTTAGTGCAATCGGTCACGATTAGCCATTGTGCATAAGTATGTGACCTTAAACACCAATAAATAAATAAATACTTAGTGCAATATGAGAAAATTTCTTTAAAAATCTTCTTCAGATCCACCAGTCGGAATGCTTTTATATTTGGTATACAACATCTCTAGGGGGGTCAGATTCCAGGTTGTTCTATTCGAGTGCCTAGGTTAATCTTTGGGCTCCATATGGGAACATGAAATTTAACTTAGTACAATATGAGGGAATTTCTTCAAAAATCTTCTTCTTCAGATTCACTTGTCAGAATGCTTTCACATTTGGTATATAACATCTCTAGGGGGGTCAGATTCAAGTTTGTTCAAATCGGATCCATAGTGCAATATTTGGGCTCGCTATGGTAGCCCAAATTTGAACTTAGTGCAATTCGGAGAAATTTCTTTACAATTTCTCTTCTTCAGATCCAACAGTCAGAATGCTTTCATATTCGGTACACAACATCTCTAGGGAAGTCAGATATAACTGTGTTCAAATCAAGAGCCTGGGTTAATATTTGGGCTCTCTATGGGAGCCGGAATTGGCCATTTTGCTGAAGAATTAAAAATTTTGTATTCAGTACCTTCTAGAGGTACTAAGATTAATCCACATAGGTTGTATCAAGGGGCTTCATAGGGGAGCTCTACATTTTACTTATGGTCAACTGAAGAAAAGGCAGGATGCCCAGATTATTTTTGTCACTCCTGAGGGACTCCAGGATTGACAGTGTAGCCTATGGAGATGGCTTGCTTAATGTAGACTCATTCTTGGACTCTGTTTAAATTGTGTTCTGTACAAGATGAGCTCTTCAGGCCCCCGTGGGGCCTCTTGTTAAAATGCCTATTCAGTGGTAGGTAATCAGTGCTCATCTCATGTATAGGGCAATGACTTGGCAAGTATCTCACTATGTAATAAATATGTCCAAAATCTGCCAAAATAGGAAATATTTAAACGTTTGAGATTCAGGGTAAAATAAATAGGACCCAGTATAACCAACACAAGGGATTGAAGTCCTCTGAACATTTTTGGCAATTTCTTCAAATTAAATTATTTTTTTACATTATAATTGAGATTTAGTTATAAATGTAGAAAAAAAAAACTACCAAATTTCTACCCATTCACCCAATGTGGAGAGTGGACAACTCTTAACTAAAAAATTCCAACTTTTTTTTTTCTAACAAAAAAAAAATAGCTTATAATCACTGCTTATTCTTATTGGAAAGGATCTCAACCAGCTCATTCCAATGAGTGGTCATAAACTTTGTTTGTGTGGGAAAAATAATAGATTTTGAAATTTGAATAGAGATTAGCCCCAGTTTTTAGCTCATCTTGACAAAGTCTGGTGTGAGCTTAAGGGATCGTTCTTCAACCATCGTGCATCGTCTCACATTATCGACTTCTCCTTCCAAACCACTAGATCATTTTTTTGAATGCTTATTACCACATGCCAATTCAGATTTATTCAAATTAAGGTGTCCCTCCCCTGAGTTGGAGGCTCACCCTATAAGGAGCCAAAACCTTTGAAAATCTTCTCATGAACCAGCAGTAGTAGAGACTTTATAATTGGTATATAGATTTCTTTTGAGGGGTACACTCAAGTTTGTTCAAGTTTGTGTGTCAATATCTGTTGTTGTTATACGGAATACTAGTCAAAACGTCCGATTTCAAAAACGTCCGATTGTCAAAACGTCTGATTTTGAAAAATTTCATAAAATCAATAAAAATAAAAAGAGTGTTTTTTTTCAATGCCCCTAAATTTTGTGAGCGTAATTCACCCGCTGTCCGATTTCACCTCCCCAATATATCCTCCATCTCCCACCCTGACTCATAGAGGAATCACCAGCCCTGAAAAAGAACGTCCGATGGTTAGTGACAGCGTCCGATGATATTGGTCAAAACGTCCGACAATATTGAGAATAACCCAAACATCCGATGGTTAAAAGTCAAAACATCCGATGATTATAACTCAGAACGTCCGATGCTATCGGACGTTTTGACTAAAATGATCAGACATTTTGAATAAAATCAACGGACGTTTTGACTAAAATGATCGGACGTTTTGACCAGACCCCGTTATACGAGGGCAAGAAATTTAGCTTTGCCCCAAATTTCTATCTTCTGAATCGTGACACTGATTTGAATCAAACTTGATATCAGATAGTAATGGGTCATAAGAACTTAATTTATTCCCAAAATATTTTCTCATGGGAACCCCAGGAGCTCAAAATAGAAAAAAAAATTTAAAACTGCTATATCTCCAAATGTGCACCACTCAGAGAATTCTCATTTTGTATGAAGCTTCCCTTTGACCAGCCAAATAGAATAGTCTAAAAATAAAAAATCCCCATCAGTTCGATCAAAACATACTTTTTCGGAATATTGAAAAAGTGCCAAGTCATCATTTTTAAAACTAATTCTAATAGAAAAATAATAATCAATCTTTTTTCTCCAAAACTGCTTCCAAAAAAGCTTTCATATTTCACATAAAACATTTTTTAGAAGGTGGATTAACAAGTGTGTGAAAATCAGAAGCCTGGGTTCATATTTGGGCTTTCTATGAGAACCCAAAAATTAAATTAGTGCAATATGAGACATATTCCTTAAAAATCGTCCCTGGGTCCTCCAGTCAGAATCGTTTGAAATTTGGTATGCATCATCCATAGGAGAGTGAGGTTCGCCCCAATTCTAACATAGCACTATATGAGGGGCAATCTTTAAAAATCTTCTCTTGCAGAGCAACCAGTCGGAATCTGAATCTCTTAATATTTGATATCCAGTATTGTTATTGGGTGGAGACACAAGTTTGTTCAAACCAAGTCGCTCAGTTCATATTTGGTCTGTGGTAGCCAGAATTCTATGTTCAAGTTCAAGTTTGGGGGGAAATATTTGGCATAGTGATAGGAGGGGCAACAATTTGTGCCCCACCCAAAATTTCTATTTTCTAAACTGAGAAGCTGATTTGAACCAAATTTGATATGAGTTAATAATGGGACATAACTACTTGAATCATTTATGGGAAAAAAATTCACACCTGCCAGTGGCAATCTCGGCAGATAAAAATAGAATAAAAAATAGAAAAAAAAAACCCATTCAAATGCCCATTTCTCAAAAACTGCTTGGCACTGAGAATTCTTGTTTGGTGTGCACTTATTTTGGACCAACAGAGAGGGTTTGTTAAAAAATTGTTATCAGTTTTGTTCTTCGATACAATTTTGTGATTACTCCACATTTTTATGCCCCCCGACTTAGGCGGGTGGCATATAGTGATTGAAGTGTGCATGTGTCCGTCCGTCCATCTATGTGTGTGTGTGTGTGTGTGTGTGTGTGTGTGTGTCCGAGCCAATAACTCGAAAACGGTTAGGGCCACAGTCATCAAACTTCACACAATTATAAAGGGCCATGGGAGGATGTGTCACACACCATAGCCGGGTTTGTGCCTTCAAGGTCAATCCACATTTCAAGGTCACACTAAAAATTGGTCAATATTTGTGTCTCGGCCATAACTCAGAAACGAATCATAGTACAATTGTTAAACCTTTTACAAATGTTAAGGACAGTCAGAAGGTGTGTCGCATATAATAGTTTACACCGCATCTGCAAGCTGGAGGTCACAATTGACCTTCATATGTTCAAGGTCACAAATCGTGTCTCAAGCATAACTCCAAAACTGTTAGGGCTACAATCATCTAACATCGCTCAATTATAAAGGACAACGGGTGGATGTGTCACACACCACAGCCAGTCTGTAAAGTCAAGGTCACACTGAACACGGTTAGGGCCACAGTCATCAAACTTCACACAATTATCAAGGACCATAGGAGGATGTGTCACACACCATAGCCGGGTTTGTACCTTCAAGGTCAAGGTCACGTTTCAAGGTCACACTAAAAATTGGTCAATATTCGTGTCTCAGCCATAACTCAGAAACGAATCATAGTACAATTGTTAAACTTTTTACAAATGTTAAGGACAGTCAGAAGGTGTGTCGCATATAATAGTTTCAACCGCATCTACAAGTTGAATTTCACAATGGTGGGGGGGGGTGGGGGGGGGGGGACATGTGTTACCTTAGTAACATTTTTAGCTCAACTTTGGCGAAGCCAAATTTGAGCTTGTGCCATGGCCAGTTGTCTGTCGTCCGTCTGTCAGTCAACAATTCAATATGGCTCAGGCTAGAGGCCATATTTATGAACCGATCTTTACGAAACTTCTTGGGTACCTTTGTTATGACTGTGGGACGAGAACGAGTGTTTTTTGGTCCTATCCGAAATTCAAGTTGGCCGCCATTTTGTACCGACGATGCAGAAATCTGTTTTTTTGTACAGAACTTCCATATGAAAGCGCTGATTTGAATAATTTTTTGTATGCATGTTTAGTACTATGGGATACATCACATATAATACAGGTTTTTTTCTCGTACGTAAATTATGCAAATTGGACTAACTTTGATGTATTTAGTGTTACTTTCAGCACTGTAAGTGCAAAAATGCCAATACGGCTCGGGCTAGAGGCCGTATTTATAAACCGATCTTTATGAAACTTCTTGGGTACCTTTGGTATCACCGTAGGACGAGAATGAGTGTTTTTGGGTGCGGTCTGGAATTCAAGATGGCCGATGGCAGCCATTTTGTACAAAATTAGGTGCAATCAGATTTTTGCACAGAACTTCCATATGAAAGTGATGACTTGAATAATTTTTTGTGTGAATGTTTAGTACCATGGGATACATCACAAATAATACAGGTTTTTTTCTCGTGCAGAAATTATGCAAATCAGATGAACTTTGATTTTTTCAGTGCTACTTACACACAGTAAGTGCACATGTCAATACGGCTCGGGCTAGAGGCTGTATTTATCAACTGATCTTCACGAAACTTATTGGGTACCTCTGTTATCACCTTGGGATGAGAACGAGTGTTTCTGAGTGCGGGCCAAAATTCAAGATGGCTGCCAGTGGCCATTTCGTACCGAAATTAGGCCTGATCAGTTTTTTGTACACAACTTCTATATGGCTCAGGCTAGAGGCCGTATTTATGAACCGATCTTTACGAAACGTCTTGGGTACCTTTGTTATCACCGTGGGAGGAGAACGAGTGTTTTGGGGTGTGGTCCAAAATTCAAGATGGCCACCAGCACCCATTGTGTACCAAAATTAGTGCAATCAGTCTTTTGTACAGAACTTCTGTATGAAAGTTCTTCTGATTTGAATAAATTTTTGTATGAATGTTTAGTAAAATGGAATACATCACATATAGTACGGGTTTTTTTCTCGTGCAGAAATTATGCAAATTAGATGAATTTTGATTTATTTAGTGCTACTTATACACTGTAAGTGCACATGTCAATACGGCTCGGGCTAGAGGCTGTATTTATCAACTGATCTTCACAAAACTTCTTGGTACCTTTGTTATCACCTTGTGACGAGAACGAGTGTTTCTGAGTGTGGTCCAAAATTCAAGATGGCTGCCAGTGGCCATTTTGTACCAAAATTAGGTCCAATCAGTTTTTTGTCACAACTTCTATACAGCTAGTATTTATGAACTGATCTTCACGAAACTTCTTGGGTACCTTTGTTTTCACCTGGGACAGGAATGAGTGTGTTTTGGGGTGCCTTTGTTATCACTGTGCTGTGAGAACAAATATTTTGGGGTTCAGTCAGACCCACTCTGGGACTCAAAAGATTTCTTTTCTGGTTTAGCATCTGACTGTCACCCACCTTTACAATACTTTACCTATACATTTGTTACAGGCTACGGCCAGTATTTATGTACAGACCGTTACAATACTTTATATGTACATTTGTTATCAGGTCATTACCTAGATGTTTGTCATTGCTGTGTCACATACTATACATGTACATGTTGAGCTACAGTGTCATTGACACTTGCATTTTGTTTAATACTGAGGTTAATGAGAAAAACATTAAAGATCATTTTCTCTCAAACCACCACTTCAAATGCATCCATATTTTACATATAATATCTATGGAACATTGTTCCACATATTTAATCAAAACAGATCCATGGGTCTACATTTAGACTCCCTATGTGAGCCCAGATGTTCAAATTTGTGCAATAAGGGGCATATTTTTTTTAAATCATCCGATGCACTTGTTGGATCCTTTGTCTGAGATTTGGTATGTTGCATTAATTACAGTAGTGAGATCGAAGTTTGTTAAGTCAAGTCTCTGAGTTCATATTGGGGCTCCCGAACATGGTGCAGTATGAGGGGTAATCTTTTCCTCCAGATCCACCAGTCAGAATATTTTGATACTTGGTATGCAGCATCTTAGGGGGTGGAAATGCAAGTTTGTTAAAACCAAGTCCGTTGCTTAATATTTGGGCCCCCTATTGTTGCCCAAATTCTAACTTAGTGCGGTATGATAGATAATCTGTCAAAATCCTTATTTTCGGATCCACCAGTCAGAATCTTTTGGTATTTGGTATACGGCATCATTACAGAGGTGTGCTTCAAGTTGTACAAAGTCCTTGGGTTCACATTTTGGCTGAGGGAGAGCCCAAATTCTAACTTACTGAAATTTTGGGGATAATCTTCACAAATCTTCTTCAGATCCACCAGTTTTTTATCCCCTCACAACTTTGTTGCTGGCGGGATATAGTAACAGGACTGTCCGTATGCATGTGTGTACATGTGTATGTGTGTGTGTCACAAACATTTGTAGACATGATAAAACTCTAGTCCATCAGCCAATTCTCACCACACTTCGTATACAGCTTTATCATGAAGAGGGGAAGAAGCCTATTGATTTTCAAGGACATAGGTCAGAGGTGAAGGTTACAGCATCACATAATAGAAAAAGCTTGTAGACACTTTTCAGCTCCAGCCTTTCAGACAATCCTCACCAAACTTGGTATGCTGCTTTGCCATGAAGAGAGGAAGAAGCCTATTGATTTTCAAGGTCATATGTCAAAGGTCAAGGTCACAGCATCACATAATAGAAAAAGCTTGTAAACACATTTCAGCTCCAGCCGTTCAGCCTTTGTCATGAAGAAAGGAAAAAGCCTATTGATTCTCATAGTCTCGAAGAGTGGAAGAAGCCTATTGATTTTGAAGGTCAAAGGTCAAGATCACAGCATCACATAGTAGAAAAAGCTTGTAGACACGTTTCAGCTCCACCCGTTCAGCCAATCCTCATCGAACATGGTACACTGCTTTGTCATGAAGAGGGGAAAAAGCCTATTGATTCTCAAGTTCATAGGTCAAAGGTCAAGGTCACAGCATCACATAATGGAAAAAGCTTGTATACACATTTCAGCTTCTGCCATTCAGCACCACACTTGGTATACTGCTTTGGCGTGAAGAGTGGAAGAAGCCTATCAATTTTCAAGTTCATATGTCAAAGGTCAAGGTCACAGCATCACATAATAGAAAAAGGTTGTAGACACATTTCAGCTCCAGTTGTTCAGCCAATCCTCACTGAACTTGGTATACTGCTTTGTCATGAAGAAAGGAAAAAGCCTATTGATTCTCAAGGTCATATGTCAAAGGTTAAGATCACAGCATCACATAATAGAAAAAGCTTGTAGCAACATTTCAGCTCCAGCCATTCAGCCAATCCTCACCAAACTTGGTATATTGCTTTGTCGTGAAGAGAGGAAGAAGCCTGTTGATTTTCAGGGTCCTAGGAAAAAAGGTCAAGGTCACAGCATCGCATAATAGAATCTAACCGTTTAGCCAATTTCGCAGGGGATGCTCTGCTTTGCGGTGCCCTTGTTTATATCTGGTTTTGGCATACAGCATTTTTAGGAAGGTATGATTCCAGCCTGTTCAAGCCAAGTGATTGAGTTCATATTTGGGTTCCCTGTGGGAAAACCAAGGATTTTTGCCCTGTCGCAATTTCTATTTTCTGAACTGAGAAGTCAATTTGAACCAAATTCGATATGAGATAGTAGTGGGTCATAAGTATGTGGTTTATTCAACAACACAAAAATCCCAGCTGCCCCGTGGGTACCTCAGGACCCAAAAGTAGAAACAAATTTGAAAGTCGTATCTCACAAACTAGACAGCACTGAGAGATCTCATTGGCTATAAAGATTCCTTTGGGACAACAGAAAAGAATGGTAATAAAAATTGATGTTGGATTTGTCAAAAAGAATAGTTTTTAACACCGCTATTGATGGGAAAGACATTGAAGAATATTTTTTTTAACCACTATCCCGAATGCTTTCATATTTTATAACATTTTTAATTGGGATAAATTTCTATTACCCCTATTTTCCAATTCAGATTTGTTAAAATTAATGTGCCCATCCCTTGG
Source organism: Pictodentalium vernedei (assembly GCA_031216915.1). Taxonomy (NCBI): domain Eukaryota; kingdom Metazoa; phylum Mollusca; class Scaphopoda; order Dentaliida; family Dentaliidae; genus Pictodentalium; species Pictodentalium vernedei. The sequence continues at coordinate 365,118,920 of CM062294.1, forward strand.
ATGAAGCAACACCTCAAAATGTGTCCAAATAATAAAATGTTCTTATGACCCAACTGTAGCAGAGATTTGATAGGTGGTATGCAGCTGCTCTTGATCAGGTGGGCGTTTTAGACCCTGTGGGTCCTTGTGCTTAACACTACTATTAATGGAAAAGACATTGAAAAATCTACCAAACCACTGCCCAGAATGCTTTCATATTTTATACATGTATATAACTTTTTAATTCTTAATAAATTCTTATTACCCTTTTCAAATTTATTAAAATCAATTTGACTCTCCCCATTGATGGTGCAGCACTCATAAATTTTATGTGTCCAAATGTTCCTGTCATTAACCAGCACTAGCAGAGACTTGATATGTGGAATATAGCTGCTTTTGATTAGATGAGCATCCCAAGCCCCATGGGGCCTCTTGTGTTAATGAAAGTAGTAGATATTTTGCATTTTTGTGATTTTGGACACTGTTAACATTGGGCGAAATTAGACTTTACTTTTTGCATTGGTAATGATGAATCTTTGAATGCTGAAGAAATGATTGTGAGAATCAGTAATTGAATGAAGAAAATTTAAATATTTTATACTCACATCATCTCATAACCTCATTGTGTGTTTATATTTTCAGATCATGGGAAGAAAACGTAAGACCGAGATGTCGGAGAAGATGAAGGAGTTGAGAAAAAAAAGAAAATGCACTTCTGTAGAAAAAGATACAAACGAAACTGAAAAAAAACAAATTGATACAATTGAAACTGAAATAATACAAACTAAAACAAATGAAACTGAAATAATACAAACTGATAAAAAATATACAGAAATCATAGAAACTGATACAAACAATTCAAAAGCAAATGCAACCACCACCCAGAAGATAAATAATCTGATGGGAAGTCTCACTTCCAGAACTGAAGTGCAGGCGACAGAAGCTGTCAAAGAGTCGGCTTCAGTAGCAATTGATTCCAGTGATTCAACTGCTACAACCCAGAGGATTAACAATCCAATGGGAAGTCTCACTACCAAAATTGGAGTGCAGACAGCAGAAACTGAAATAATACAAACTAATTCAAATGAAACTGAAATACAAACTAAAACTAATGAAACAGAAATAATGCAAACTTATACAAATGGAAAGGTTGAATCAAAAACTAATCTGCATAGTTTGAATACGACTGATCTTTCAGAATTGAATATCATTGAATCAGCATCATATGAAATACAACCTGATCATGTTGAAAGCATTCAAGGCAGTTTTAATCAAGGGGATATTGCAATTTTTGGATACAACAGTGGAAAACAATGTACTGTAATGAGTTTTATGGCATTGACATACAGTGAGCAAAAAGCGTTATCAGAATGGAACAGTGATGATATGGACAAGGTGTTAATTGATGGAAACAATCTTTATGACATATTGCAAAGAAGTAGCACTATGAGTCATGACTATTTGGATGGACACGAACTACCAACTGAATTAGATATTTTAAATTCAAGATTTGCCTATGAATATTCAAATTCTCTTGATGTTGTTCTTAATGGCACTTATGACGATCTGATAATGTACAATTCATGCACATTAAATGAAGCACTACAAGTTTTATTTGCTGACTACAAAGCTTGTTTCATAACTTTTGCAGATTACACATTTATTTTTATAAAACATGATAGTAATTTATATGTATTTGATTCCCATGCACGAGACAGAAATGGCTTACAGGATGCAAAAAGTGGGAAAAGTGTTTTAGTTAAACTGCATTGTATTAGCACTGTTGAAAGATACATATTAAAGTTACTGGAATCAATGAATAAAAACTACGTCATGCCATGTGAGCTTACAGGAGTAAATATTTCAAATCTGTGCAATATACAAGGAAATGTGACAGACATGCAAAATGAAACTGATGATATAGCTATTGTTCATGAGGTACATAAAACAACTCCTAACTTCATTCCATTTGACTCAGAGATGCAATACAAAGCTTGCAAATTAATTGGAATTCCACTGGTTCAGAAACTCCTGCTACAGTCTTCTGAAAACATTAAAAATGATTTTTTAACAAAATCAATAACAAAAGATGGCAACTGTTTTTTTAGAGCAATATCTTATGCAGTGTCAGGTTCAGAAATATACCATGCAAAACTGAGAGAATTGGTTTTGATCTATCTTAAACAAGAATATGTTCTTTTTGAATCCTTCCTTAGATCTCAGTTCATAGATATGAATGATTACTTGAAAAGATCAGGTATGGAACAAAATGGAACTTGGGCAACAGAAATTGAAATATTAGCACTGTCTGTTATACTAAACACAAATATTTATACATTTACTTCCAATTCATGGTTACAATTTTCACCCAAGAAAGTCAGTAAAACATTTCAGCCTAGCAACTGTTCAATATACTTGAACCACAGCAACAACAATCATTATGACTTAGTGATATCTGCTACCACTACTACTACTTATACAGATTTTACATCTTGTGAAAAGCATGTGACATTTGAAGGGATTGATGTGAATTGCAGTTTGCCAATGGCTACATTGAGCACAGAGAAAATGACACAAAATATTACGAAGACAAAAAAATTATCAAATATAACACAAAAAAGAGTTCCAAAGAGGAGGAAAAGAAAATTAATTTTAAGGCATGCGAAAAAAGGTCAATGTGCTAAGAAAACATTGGATGATAAAAAAGATACCCAAATGATAGAAAAAACAGATAGAAAAAGTACATATCAACAAATGTATTCAGCCAATGAAAAGTTCAGAAAAGCTAAACAAGAAGACAGTAGACAAAGATATAAATCAAATAAAAAGTACAGAACTAATCAGAAAAAAAGAAGCTTAAAAAAATATTCATCAAATGAAGTATTCAGAACTAATGTGAGAAAAAGTAGCATAAAAAAATATACATCAAATGAAGAATTCAGAACTAATGTGAGAAAATGTAGCATAAAAAAATATTCATCAAATGAAGAATTCAGAACTAATGTGAGAAAAAGTAGCATAAAAAAATATTCATCAAATGAAGAATTCAGAACTAATGTGAGAAAAAGTAGCATAAAAAAATATTCATCAAATGAAGAATTCAGAACTAATGTGAGAAAAAGTAGCATAAAAAAATATTCATCAAATGAAGAATTCAGAACTAATGTGAGAGAAAGTAGCATAAAAAAATATTCATCAAATGAAAAATTCAGAACTAATGTGAGAGAAAGTAGCATAAAAAAATATTCATCAAATGAAGAATTCAGAACACAAGTGATAAAAAGTTTGAAACAAAAATATGCATCAAATATACAGTACAGAACCCAACTGATAAAAAGTTTGAAACAAAAATATGCATCAAATATACAGTACAGAACCCAACTGATAAAAAGTTTGAAACAGAAATATGCATCAAATATACAGTACAGAAACCAACTGATAAAAAGTTTGAAACAGAAATATGTATCAAACAATGAATACAGAACGAGTCTGAAAGAAATTGGCAAAGCAAAATATTTGTTGAATGAACCATACAGAAAAAAATTAAAAGCAACTAGCATTACAAAATATGCAACCAATGCTGTCCACAGGCAAAAAGTAAAATGCATGAATATGGTGCACAGAGAAAATGTAAAAAAAGCTAGTAGCTTAAACATGTCAAAAATATTCAAACAAGAAATTTGTAGAGGCCCAGAATACACTTGTTCATGTTGCTATCGTCTTTTATTTGCAAACCAGGTACAACATTGTAATGAGAATAACTATGAAAACAAAAGAGAGAATATTAAACAAATTGCAAGGAAATGTATTTCTAAAAAATATCTTCATGAGTGCAGTGATACATGTGATGAACAATGTGTATATATGTCTTTACCAAATGCAAAACTGTGGATTTGTTTTAACTGTCACCGTAAAATTTTACTTGGGATAAATCCCGCAGAAGCAGCCAAAAACAATTTATCACTAGAATCGATTCCAGAATGTCTTGAACAATTAAATTCTTTAGAACAACATTTAGTTTCTCTACACATTCCATTTATGAAAATTCTTGCATTACCAAAAGGTGGTCAACACGGTGTACATGGGCCAGTTGTATGTGTACCTTCAGATATTGAAAAAACAACTAATGTATTACCTAGATCAGATGGGAATAATATGCTTTTACAAGTGAAACTAAAAAGAAAACTTGGTTACAAAGGCTACTATCAATATCAGTATGTTGACCAGAAACACGTGGAAGATGCATTGAACTATCTTAAGCAAAACAATCCTTGGTATGCTAATGTCACACATGATAGAAACTGGTTAAATCCTATTCCTATGAACAGTGACCAATCTTTAATGGAAAATGTTGAGCAGGATTCTATTAATTCAGACCTAGCATCTGATGATAATACAAATGTTACTGACAATACAACTGATGAATTAGAGGAAAGATCAAATGGTATACAACTAGATACTTGTCTCCAACCTGATGATATAGGTCAACATGTACTTGACGAGTATGGTGATGAAATTCTGAATTTAGCTCCAGCAGAAGGAAACAGTCCTATAAAAATTTTAAATGAACAAGGAAACGAAGCAAAGACATTTCCAGTACAATTTCCAACTGGCATTCATACATACAATGATGAAAGAGATGAAAGAATTACATTGTCTAGATATTTCAATATGAGGTTAATGAGTGCAGACAACAGATTTGCTAGAGATTCAAATTATATATTTTACAGTCAATACATATCAGAGCTGGAACATGTTATGTCATCTGTATCAATTGCATGTAGAAAAAGCAACAAGAAAACTTCTGATGGATCCGAAATAACATTTGAAATGTTAAATGACAGTAAAACCCTTAAAAATCTTATCAATTCTGATCAAATATATAAATTCCTTAATCCAGTTAGAGGCACACCACCATACTGGCAGACTGCTCAGAAAGATCTTTTTGCAATGCTTAGACAATTAGGAATACCAACATGGTTTTGTTCATTTTCATCAGCTGATACAAGATGGGAAGAAATAATAGGCACTATTCTAATTCAACAAAATGACACAAGAGAAACAAAAAATTTAGACTGGAATGAAAAATGTCAAATTCTCAGAAGTAACCCTGTAACAGCTGCTCGAATGTTTGATCACAGATTTCACACATTTTTAAACAAAGTTATTCTATCTGATGCTGCACCAATAGGAAAAGTTAAAGACTATTTTTACAGAGTAGAATTTCAACAGCGTGGTTCTCCACATACACATTGTCTATTCTGGGTAGAAAATTCACCAAAATTGGATATAGATAACGATGAGATTCTCACTACATTTATAAACCAGTATACAAGTTGCAAACTACCAAATGAGGAAACAGACCCAGAACTATTTGAAATTGTGTCAAATGTGCAACAACATAGTAAAAAACACTCAAAATCATGTAAGAAGAAGGGTACAACTTGCAGATACAATTTTCCTAGACCTCCTTCAAAAAGAACATTCATTTGTCGACATAAAACTGATGAAATTAACAACACTGAACATATGTCAGTTGAAGTAGCAAAAACAAGAATTAAGAGTGTATGGAAGGTCATTTTAGAAAGTGATAGTGAAAATTTATCCTGTGATGAAATATTTGAGAAAGCTGGACAATCACAAACACTTGTGGAACAAGCTTTTCATGTTGTATCTGAAAGAAATGAGATCATTCTTGAACGTGAACCACATGAAATCTGGACAAATCAATATAATGCAGACTTATTAAGATGCTGGAATGCTAATATGGATATTCAATTTGTTTTGGATGCATATGCTTGTATTGTTTATGTAATATCATACATATCAAAGGCTGAACGTGAAATGGGACTTTTATTGAGACAAACTAAAAATGAGGCAAATGAAGAAAATCTTGATGCACAAAAAACAATGAGAAAGCTTGGCAGTAAATATATGAATTTTCGTGAAATTTCTGCTCAAGAAAGTGTATATCGAGTCTGTAATTTGCGATTGAAAGAATGCTCAAGAAAAGTACAATTTGTTCCAGTTGGTGAAAATCCAATAAGAATGAGAATGCCACTAAAGTATTTGAGTGAAGAGAACAGTGAAAATATTTGGATGTCAAGTATTACTGATAAATACAAGTTGAGACCATTAACAGAAGAATTTGAAAAAATACCTTTGGCAACATTCTGTTCACAATTCCGTATACTTGCAAAATCTCAAGTTCCCAAGAGTATGAAAATTGAAAATGATGACATTGAAAATCCTCAAACAGAAAACTGTAACATTTATAGACTCCAAGAAAATTCAGGTTATATTCAAAGAAGAACAAGAACAGATCCAGCAATTATCAGATATCCAAGATTTTCTGAAACTAAATCTCCTGAACTATATTTTCAAAGCATTTTAGAACTATTCTTGCCACACAGATACAAGGAACAACTGAAACCACCTACATATGAATCTTTTGAAAACTTTTATAACTTTGGCTCCGTCAAGTTAACAACAGATTCAGAACTTGAATTGGTCAGTGTAATTGTTGACTCAAATAAACAGTTATATGATATAAATGGAAATGCAATTGAAAATGCTGAGAAAATCTTACAAAATATTGAACCACAAGATGCTTGGGCAAGACTTTGTCCACAAACTGAATTAGAGCGAGATGAATGCAAAAATAAAGCAACAACAACTGTTGTAGAGCAAGAAGTTATTGATGATATTGATTTGCACCTTTCCAATGGTAACTATTCAAACACTGCTCACAAAGAACAGAATCCTACTTTATATTCAAAAAATGAAGTTAAACCTTTGCTCTGTTCAATGAATACAACTCAATCTGAAGTGTTCTATAAAGTTCGACATTGGTGTTTAAATGAAGCTCAAGGAAAAAAGCAAAAACCCTTAAATGTATTGATCACAGGTGGAGCAGGTGTTGGGAAAAGTCACCTTATCAAATGCATATATTATGAATCAACTCGAATACTTTCTAAAACAACTGAATATCCTGATGATCTCACTGTATTATTGACAGCACCAACTGGAACAGCCGCATTTAACATAAAGGGTAGAACAGTTCATAATGCATTATCAATTCCTGTACCTCTCGATCAAAAATATATGCCACTGAAGGAAGATAAACTGAACACATTACGTGCACAACTTGGAAATTTAAAGATTATAATTATAGATGAAATATCACTGGTCAGCAAACTGCTTTTATATTACATCAGTGAAAGATTGAGACAAATCAAAAAAGCAAAACAAGGGAATCATTTTGGCAATATATCAGTGATATTAGTCGGTGATTTTTATCAAATGCCACCAATTGCAACAAACAAACAAAACTTACTATACATTAACAATGCATCTGATGCAGTAGATTTATGGAAAGACTTTTCAATTGTTCAGTTAGATCAAGTAATGAGACAAAAAGATGATCTTGAGTTTGCTAACTTATTAAACAGATGTCGAATAAAATCAAAAAATGAGGATCTTTCAGATGATGACATGAATGCTCTGAAAAAATGTTGCAAAAATAGAATAGATGATGCTCTACACATTTACCCAAGAAATCAAGATGTAGATGCATACAATTTAATAAGATTCACAGAATTGGATACTCCTTTACATTTTGTAGATGCTGAAGATTTTGTAAAAGATAAAAACCTAAATCTTTTGATTTACCAATGAATTCTGTGTGTATTGACAGAGTGGAAGAACATGTAAATGAAAATAAAGGAAGTTTTGTCAGAAAACAATTCCCACTGAAACTAGCTTGGGCATGCACAGTTCACAAAATACAGGGTTTAACACTGAACAAAGCTGTTATTTCTTTAGAACATACCTTCACATCAGGAATGGCATACGTAGCTTTAAGTCGAGTTACATCACAGACTGGTTTACAAATTCAAGAATGTGACAATAAAATTCTGAATGAAACAATTTACTGTGAAGAAGGAATTTCCAAGGCTTTAGATGATATGCCAAAATTTATTCAAAATCCTCAGGTAATTGCTGCTTGTCATACAACAATAGTACTGCACAACATCCAAGGACTTATTTCAAATTTACCGAACATTAAAGGTGATAGTCGCTTTCTTAAAGCTGATTATTTATGTTTGACAGAAACTTGGTTAACAGGTGAAACACAACAAATTAACATGACAAAACTAGATGAGTTTGTACTGTATCAGAAGCCACGTTGTCTATCATATGACACCACAGATTCTAACTTTGAAGCCTTAAAGAACCAAAGTCATGGTGGCATTGGTGTATATGTAAAACAAAATACAATATTTGAACAAAAAGACTTGTCTATACCAAATCTAGAACATATCAGTTTCTATCTGCCTCATATTGATACTACTGTTGTTATTATCTATAGACCAAATACATATCCAATAGGGCTTTTTCACAGAACTCTTATTTTTGTGATGGAAAAATTGATTTCTTGCAAGAATTGTCTGATAATGGGGGATTTTAATCAAGATATACTTGTTGAATCATCAATTAAACAACTTTTTGAAACATATGACTACAGACAGCTTGTCAAAGACACAACAACAGAGGGTGGAACACTAATAGATCATGTCTACCAGAAAGGTCCTCTTGATATTCATACAGATATTATACCAACCTACTTCAGTTACCACGAAGCAATATCAATAACATTCAATGGGAAAGATCACTTATAGTCTAATTGAGATATTCATAGAACATTTTAAAAGAGTATTGCAGATAAACAGCTGTCAGTGATAGATGTCCTCTGGATGAAAGGTCTACTGATGTCTGCTGACAACGAGAAGTTGTTTATTAACCTGCATTTTTTTTTAGAAGATTTAATTGTAATTATTTTTCATCTTTTTAATGACTGTCAGGGATGCACATATAGAAAATGTAAGGCAACCCATCAAAAAGTTTTGCAAAAAGATTTTGCACAACCTTTTTTGAGCTAAGATAACCCCATTCCCCTTGGCTGGCACTCTCCTTTATCAAATTTAATTTGAACACGATCATCTTAGAGGAGCAAGAAAAGGTTATCCTAGAAAATTAACGTGCGCTCTTCCAATTTGTGCATCCCTGTCATTCTTTCGATAAGAAAAACTGTTTATTAACTGGTAGAGTGCTAAATTATTTTTGATCATCAAAATTTTTACACAGGTCTTTGCCTTGTTAAAATTTATGGTAGAGTGCCAAAAGTCACTCTCCAATAAATTTTGACAAGGCAATTCCATACAGATGAAACCTGCACTTTATTCAATATTTAACTCTTACACAGCATTGATTAAAAACAAAAAATAAATTGCACACCCCGCCCCCCCCCCCCCCCTCCCCCCTAAATTCCCACAATTTTTCAATAAAAACCATACAAATATCTATATCATTAGAACTGGCTCCATGAGCAGTTTCTAATGATATCCATGTTTGTATTGTTTTATTGAGAAATGTGTTGGATATTTGTGGTTGAGTTAGATTTTGGTTAATTCTCTGGCCGATTTTTGGCTGCTGTAGTAGATAAAGGGTTAACAAGAATTTTTGATGTACACCATAAATACATGCAGTTTGAACCCTTTGCAGAGACAGGCAGCCAAATAAAAAATCACAATTTAATTAAAGGCCTTATCCTAACGAGGACTCTCCACTCATCACCACCTACTCCTATTGCTTTGCCCTAACTAGGTCCTTCACATCATTTCCCCTCCTCTTACTTACCTGAAGTGAAGTGGGAGAAGCGGTAATGATGGGATCATCCTAGTTAGTACTAGGGGAGAACCTCACCCTAAGTTTACCAGCCCATCCCTCTTCCTCTCCCAAATAAAACAAAAATTGACCCAGTTCCAGTGTCACACAACTTAATAGCCCAAAAATGCTCACCAATATAGGGCTACATATCCAACAATTGCCTCAGATTTAGTCTTTGGCTACTAAATATTACAAAATTTTCTCGAGAGCTTTTGTCCTAACTGGGACCTTCCATTTGTTACCCTCTGCTCCCATTTCCTAACTATGATCATCACATCATTACCCCTCCTGCCACTTCCTCAAAGTGAAGTGGAATGAGGGGACAATGATGGGAGGGTCCACGTTAGGACTTTGGGAGAACCAGTTCCAGTTTCACTCAACTTAATAGCCCCAAAATAGGAGTATGCATGCTACAATTGCCTCATATTCCATCATGGAGATGTAAATTTTGAAAAAATTTCTAGGTGAGGTCTTGTCCTAACTAGGACCTTCCTGTGGTTGCAACTTCCTCCCATTTCCTTGTGTTAACTACAGTTAAAACTAGAAGTCCTGTCATGAAATGCGCACAAATAGCACTCTGAACTGCGCATTAATGAACGCGTTAATCCCATAGTAAAGGTATCAAATTCTGTACATATGGCTTGTGCACAAGCAATGTTTCAGCCAATGGACCTCCGGGTAACCCGGAAGTCCATTGGCAGAAACATTGCATGTGTTTGCTATGAGTAACCAGGAGAACCTGCCGTGCTTTGGATGCCATTCGATATTGCAATTGCGCGCAATTCCAACGTGCAATTAAGCCTAGACAAGCACACTATTCGTGACAGGACTTCTAGTTTTAACTGTAGGACCCGCCCATCATAATTCTTTCATTCACTTAACCTGAATGGAAGTTGGAAGAGGGGCTAATGATGAGACGATCTTAGTTAGCCTCGGACTTGGGGAGTGTTCCCAAAGCCCCACAACAACCTTCCATTATCATGGTAGTCTCCCCAAAACTGGCTCAACACCCCACCCCCAGAAAAAAATACAAATTATAGAATCCTGTCCATTAAATTGAAAAGGATTCTCAAATGAACATGTAATGGAACTAAAGAACCAAATATCCTAAGATGTATGAAACTATGAATCATTTTATAAATTGGGCAGCATTACTATAAACATATATATTGACTATACTTTACTGGTACTGAGGTCGTGATATTCCTGTATATTCCGAAAGTGATCTAAACTGGTTGGGTGCTAAATTTTTGTTGATGTCAGAATTTATTTAAAATTTTTTTTTTAATTATTGAAGCGTGCCAATAGGCACTCTCCAATAATTTGTTATGAAGTAAATCCAGTTAAACGAAATAACACTTTCTTCTAGATAAATATGAAAAGTAAGCAAATAATGTGAGGTCCTTAGCGTATTACCCTCACTTTTCTTCAAAGCCCCGATAGTGGCTTCCAGCACTCTACCAGTCAAATACTTATAAAAAGTGGTACTACACAATTTTTTATTATATTTGAAATTGGAAACTGATGATTTAACAAACCAAGTTGCTTAGGGCCTGCTTGAAAAGCAGCATTCCCAAATTGAAGGGCATTCTCAAAGCATTTTTTTCAAGTAAATCATCATAACTTCTGTTGAGAGCTGTCGAAGGAGGACCCCAATAAATAAATAATTCAGAATATCCAAACTTAGTCAATACTTTACAAGAAAATCACCTCTCAAATTTTGTTATCATCTTTTGTTTTAAAAATGTAACTGATAACTGAGTTACTGGATTGAGCTTATTGGAGTTAGTACTGATAACTTTTTTTTCGAAGTGAAAATGAATTTAAAACTGGAATGATGGTTTTAAGGTATAACATTTCCCCGTGGAACCCTGGGAAGTTGAACAGTGCTTGTTTACTGTGATAAACACGTTCTGTTTTGCCGGTAGAATAGGTCTGAGCTCTGTCAAACAAGGTTGAATTGGTTAAATTTCTAGTTGCATTAGGGGTAAAAATAGTAACCTAAAATGTAGATATTTTGACAACAGTTTACAGGAGGCTAAGGAAGAGACATGACAGGATCGATATATATATACAACCATTAATATTAACTGTGTGATGTTCCACATGTTGGTTGATCCAATTTTTAAAGTTTCATTGTTGCAAATTTGTTTCTTGGCATGGCCAGGAGATAAGTGGATGTTTGGTGTTTATTAAATCATTGGCTAACAAGACAATTGAAACTTGCTAATGGAAACACAAAAAACACCACTATAATTTTATTTTTGTAATCTTTGGCTTCAAAAACATAAGTTATGACCCCTCATTGGACTGAGCTCATTCCATTTGTGGATCATATGCTATCTTTTTCAAATGATATTTGAATTTAGAATGGTTTGGGTCGTTATGGTTGCTATATGAAAGTATTGTCAACTAATCATGTAAGTTGTAGGGTACAGAGGACCAGCTATATAATGAATGTTACCTTACCACAAAATGCTCAATATTTTAATTACCATTAAGTTCAGATTATTTCAATTGTTTTGAAATATATATTTCAAGTTATGTTAACTATTTCTTCCCCCAACATTATATTCAAAACTACCCAGTGGTATGCACAGAAATTGTCATTCAGGTTTTTTCTTCATTTTTGCTTCAAAAACATAACTTGAAATCTCTCATTAGATTGAGATTGTTTCAGTGAGAATTCATTTGCTATCTTTTAGAATTAAACAAAGTATATTTAATATTCAGTTCTACAGCTTCAGAAAATGAGTGAACCCTGGAAGTGGAGTAGTGTTTGTCTACTATTGTAAACATGCTCTGTTTCACTAGTAAAATAGCACCCAATAAACAGCACCTGGGGTACAAGTCCTGTAAAGTAAGTAACATAAATAGTTTGTTAATGTTTTCTTTATACTATTGTGGTCATATTTATAGCCCCAGGTGCAGAAAAAAAGACACATCTTCATAAAATTTGCAATTACAATAAAAATATGCTTAGTGTTTTGATGTACACAAGCTGAGGGTAAACAGCATGCCAATTATATGATGTTATTAGCACATCGGTTAGGGCTGGTAAGATACACCGGTTCACTAGTGTTTCGAGATTTGCATTGCCAAGATACAACAACCAGTTGAGACTTATTTTTATTGCTGTATTGTGATACACTGTTCCAGACAATATTTTTTTAAAATAGTTTTTCAGTAATCCATACATGGGCCCACTAGCCTGCATTTTAAAATTTCTAATTTAGTCTGCCTTTTGAGGAGACCAAATCATAAATTTTTAGACTGCCTAAGAAGCCCACTTGTGGACTATGACATCAACAAACTTGTACAGCCCAAGTAGGTGCTAATCTGGAAAATGTTAGAATAGCTACAGTATGTGACGTGTGTATTCTCACTAAAACACCTGCAGAGTGGAAATTCCACCCTCTTAATATCTGCCAGTTACGATGATAAAACATAAGAAGGGCAAGCAAAGTGTCAGCCAGTGGACCTCTGGGTTTAACCTTGAGGCCCTTTGGCTGAAACTTTGCTTATCCTTATGTCCACGAGTGTTTTAGTGATAATCCACTCAGCACGTACTGTACAAAATCAGTATTGAAACATTCATTCCATATCTTGTATCACTGTTTCCACCCCGTAGGAAGTGAAACTATGTTGTTTATTATGGTAACAAGTTCTGCTTTACTGATTAAGTAGGAGCCAGTTATGAAAGCTTGGAGTGTAAGTCCTCTAAAATGAGCAACATTGGGTATAAACAGTTGGCTAAACATGACTTTATCTCCATGTTGTGTTACGATTAGCCATTGTGCATAAATATCTTATGTTAAACACCAATAAATAAATCATTATTTCCCTATTCCTATTACTCTACCTCCATATATAATTATTTATGATCCTCGTGGGAACCCCAGGAAGTGAGGTAGTGTTTGTGTACTATGGTAAACAAGTTCTGCTTGACTGGTAAAATAGGACTCGGTCACCATTGCTTGATATGGCAGTCCTCTAAAATGGTCAACATGGGGTATAAACAGTTGACTAAACTTTACTTTATCTCCATGTTGTGTCATTAGTGCTGAAACGGTTAACTCATTTCCATAACTGGTTAACCGTGACCTATAACCGGATATCTATAGATACTTACATCAACCATGATATCGGACTACTAGAATTAAGAAGTATTCATCAAAACTATTCCGTATTGTGTATACAAATGAACGTTCAATCGTTGTTGAGTATTTGACAACTTTCATTCGTATACACACAACAAAATAGTATCAGTGAATAGTCTGTAGTCATGGAAAATATTGATATGACACTATTATTAACAATGTCTTGATGGACAAAAATTATTATCACTATATATCTAATGCTGCTGTAGGTGTTTTATCACAAGTTTTAGCATTAGAATGCCACCTACTTTTCGATATAACGGATAACCAGTTGACATACTTTCTAATGGGTTAGGTCTATAACCGGTCATGAACCAGTTATCTGGTTATCCATTTCAGCACTAGTCATGATTAGGCATTGTGCATAAATATGTGACATTAAACACCAATAAGTAAATTATATATCAACTACCTTGATAACACTATGGTGTCATAGATTTGTTTTCATTTCCAGTATATAATCAAATACAGTTTCTGCAGCAATGAGACTGCCATGCACATAATTCCTTGTGTGACAGTCTCATTTGCAGAAACGTTATTTGATTACAGAATACAGATAAGAAATGACATCTATTGCAATAGTTAGCATGGTATTTCAGGGAATTTTCCCCTTGAGAACCCCAGCAAAGGAACACCAGGACCACTGATAAGGATTTGACGGTCATTATGCCAGATTATTGCATTATTATTGCCAGATTGCTATAGCAATCTGGCAATAATGAAGTGATGTTCTGGCTTTATTAATGCGTTATTGTTTAACGGTACACTTTGAGTCTGGCAGATGCTCGCTGCTGCTCAGTGATTCTCTCCGGATACTCGGGCTTCCTCTACCCGTAAATCTGCTTGACATAAGATTACCTAGTTGTAAAAAGTGTTGTAACACCCCAGTAAATTAGTAAATAAACGGTACACTTTGTTGTAGGCTACTGTAACCGGATTGCTCAAGTGACAAAGAAAACAGCACAACTATTCCCCATGGGAACCCTGGGAAGTGAAACTGTGCTTGTTTACTACGGTAAGTAAGTTCTGCTTTATTAGTAAAAATAGGTCTCAGTCACCAATGCTTGGGGTGGCAGTCCTCTAAAATGGGGCAATAAAACAATTGCCTAAACTTGACTTTATCTCCATGTTGTGTCACGATTACCTATTGTGCATAATATGTGACGCTAAACACCAATAAATCAAAACAAATCAAGTTCCTATATTTGGAGGTAGAGTAATACTACTTAACAGGGAAACAATGATACTTCATATGTCTCAGCTTGCTGTTTAATTCACTCATTAATTACGTCATGTTTTGTTTAATTTATAAATTTATCCTGAAATATTACTTTTTTGTGTACTACTATTTCCATGGCAATGCTTGGTAAACAAATACAGTTTCAAATATAAAGTTGAATGCTAGAGACCTCTCCAGTATGTTTAACAGACACAAGACCAACAAAAGATGTGGTATTTTATGGAATTACGGAGTTAACACTATGTTGTGATTGCTCAACTTACATCGTTATGGCATTTGATCACTGACACCTAGGTAATTGTTGACAGTTTCACCTTGTGAAGAATAACAAAAGCATAAGACATTTGTGGTGAATCTGTGCTTCATAGATCCTTGTATCAGGTGTTGCTTCACAAAAAATTTATTTTTCCATGTGAACACCAGTATACTTATGTCTGAATATTCACAATTGTTAACTTGCATCCTCGTGAACAGTTGTGCTTCATTTTTGAAACTTGTCAAAAAGAAATGTGAAACACAATATGCAAAAGCAGGAATGTGGTTATAAGACTGCCAAAAGCAGTACATACAGCAAGCCAAGAATGTTTATTTGACTTGGAAAACCAATTCATTATTTCAAGATGATGCCATTACAGATCAGTATAACAAGAATAGCAGCCTGATATTAGAATATTGAAATGGAATTGTACTAAAACTTGACAAGTATTGTGTTGATGTAAATTATGTGCATCATTATTTAACATCTACTTCAAAGGCGTCAGAAGGAAAAAAGTATGGACAGAAGACAAAAAACAATTTGCATCCTCTCATTTCCAAATTTCGTCTCCACAAAAGATAAACCAAAAACGATTTAAATAAAGTAGAAAAAGCTGAGCTGAGCCTGATAATAAGTTGTCCTGAATAATTGTGAAACATTTACATTGAGCAAGGAAGGTGGTCTTTTATTACATTGAATTAGCTCCACACTGAACAGTTCCAGTAGGTTACATTACTGACACAACTATTTGAACTCTGATATTGTGTGTTGCTCACAAGATATTTGTCACCATTGTGTTGCTGATTTCCACCATAAAATATGACATAGTTTACTCCCGCATTTATTGTTTCACTACATGACTGAGAAGTGTGCCATGATGAAATTTTGCAACATAGAAAGGATTAGATAGTTAACTTCATGTTTCTGTAATAGTTTATTTGTTTATTTCCTCATATTTAAGATATTGTCATTCACCTAACATAATTGATCTATGTGGCCAAATAACACAGTGAAAATCTTCATTTAGATAGTTAATTTTGTTCTTGTTTTCTGTTTTTAAAAATTTACCTTAACGATCCCTTATTGGAACAAGAAAGGGACATAAGGTATGTTTTTTCAAATATCTGTTGAAAATAGTTGGCTTACCTGTTTAGTGCTTAAACAGTTAACCCATTTTTCTATTAGATCAGCCGTGAGATATGTGGTTATCCATAGCAACTCTTCCATTAGAATTAACAAGCAGTTGTCAGCAAAACTTTTCCGTAGTGTGTATACAAACAATGTTGTCTAGTACTTGACAATGTTCCTTGGTATACATATTGCGGAATAGTTTCTATGAATATTCTGTGTTCATGGAAAAAATACTGATGTGACATTATCATTAACAGCTTCTTCATCGACATGTACATATATAACACTGATTCAGGAGTGTTCTATATAATTTTTTTGCCAGTGAAATGCTGACTGCTATCAGTATTATGTATAACCGGTTGACATTTTCTTTTTCTAACCGGTTAGATCAGTAATTGCTTATGAACGAGTTATTAGATTGTCCAATTCATCACTTACTATGGAAATTTAAACTATTTGACAAATGCCATCTGCTACTTTGATTAAGAAGGCCTTAAAAACACTTTCAATTTTTCATGTCCGACCGTATATAACATTCATGGTATCTTTTACACAATATTTTGTTTTATCCGTGTCACATTGCAAAGTATTTTTGTGTAGATCTTTTTTAAAAGGTTTGAAAGCTTCAATTTGTGAATCGGGTATCCAATTCAATTGAATTTGAATTTCAGCTTTAATTTGGATGATTTTCATACGTAAGCTCATATGAGCAGACCGTATTATAGTATGGCGATGTCCGTTCATCTGCTGTATATATTTTTTTGTCCACTCGATAATTTGAAAACTATAATCCTAGCCAGCGTCGTTTCTTAATTCTATGGCATCCGAGAAATTTGAAAAAGACAAGTGTCGTGGATTTCTTCTGAGGTGCAGTTCATGGAATTAAGTACTTAGATGCAACTATCTGATGAATAATTAAATAATTGAGTATTCCGTGTGTTCTGTACTGGCTTCGTATATACTTGGTTAACTAGCATTCCCTTTTGGGGTCTGTCAGTGGCCGAGTGGTGTGCGTGGTTCAGTATAGTTTCGCTAGGCGGTTGGTGCCGAAGGAAACTCTCTCGGTGTGGGTTCGAACCCCTGCCATGCCAATGTAAACAAAAACCAGCATCCTTTCTTAATTCTATGGCATCCGAGAAATTTGAAAAAGACAAGTGTCGCTGATTTCTTCTGAGGTGCAGTTCGTGGAATTAAGTACTTAGATGCAACTATCTGATGTATAATCCTAGAGATACTATTTTTTTTTATTGTTCATTAACCCCCTGCACTCTGGTGTCAAAATATCTAGACTTCAGGCTGCCATTTTTACCCATAATGCAACTAGAAATTTAACCAATTCAATCTTTTCTGACAGAGCTCTCTGCTTACATACAGCTCAAAAGAAATTTAGCCATTAGTGGTAAATAGACTGGTAAGCTGAATGTTGGCATACAG
The DNA here is from genome assembly GCA_031216915.1 of Pictodentalium vernedei. Taxonomy (NCBI): domain Eukaryota; kingdom Metazoa; phylum Mollusca; class Scaphopoda; order Dentaliida; family Dentaliidae; genus Pictodentalium; species Pictodentalium vernedei. The sequence continues at coordinate 365,136,849 of CM062294.1, forward strand.
GTCTGTTATGCACAACACCAGATCAAAATTATTGGTCTTTCTTGAATTCCTTCTTGTGTTGTCACTTTTGATATGCTCAAAAGTGAAGTTAATCCTTTACCAACCATGGCTTGACTTTACCCATTCAGCTCTTATGCCTCTATAGTGCGGTCTGTGCAGTATTATCTTTTAGTGGAAGATTAATATTGCTACTGTTGTATGATTCAGTGATCATGAGACCTGCAGGATTGAATTGTCTGTTAGGCTTAGGTGTTTTTATTTTATACTAGGAGTGTTTGAAGCTGTTGTGCACACTTGATAATATGATTGATTTTTACCTGCGTTGCCAGCGGTGAGCAAATCCAGTAACCTCTTGACTCTGTATGTCCATCCGTCTGAAACAATGTTTCTGTCAAAGCTTTCTTGGTTTGTATCTAAGCGATTCATTCTACATTTGGTCTCCAGCTTTGCAATGTTAACTTGTACCGTGTTTGCCATTTTCGGATTTGCGATGTAGTTAAGCTCTATGATGTCAAAATAAAGAAATTTCAAGTAACAATTTTCTCCAGAATGCAATGGAATTTAACCAGTTCTGTCTTCTGTCACAAAGCTCAATGAGCTCTGTTAAACAATATAGAATTGTTGAAATTCCCAGCTGCTTTATGGGGAAAATTTGTAACTTGAACTTTGGTGTACATGTGGAATACTTAGGCACTGTGTATTTTATTATTTATGAAAATAATGGGCCATATTTAAATATCACTCATTCTTGATGTCTTTGTGGGAGTGACACTTATCAATATTAGTCATTGGTAGGTTAATTGCATTGACTTGCAGGATTGTTTGGCTTGGCATCCTGTTCTCACTCACTGCTGTACGTCAGCTGAGTAAGCTCTTGGAGCATAGTCTCCTGAGATAATCAATAAGTAAAGTCTTGGCATCCTCTTCTCACTCTCTGCTGAACCCCAACTGAGTAAGCTCTTGGAACTTGTTCTGCAGAGGTACATTAATCGGTGAAGTCTAGGAACTTACTCTGACCAGCTGTTACACCTGGTTTGAACTTGGAATGAGCTTTCAAAACTCTTTCCAGACCTGTGTACTTGCTTATGGTTCATTGAAAAAATTAATTCTGTATTGATAAGTACATTGTGCACTTTTGGACATTCTTGTCCAGAATATTAGTTATGTAAAAGAATAGTATAGTTTGCCTTGTATTTATATTATTTTATTATTTTACTATCAGTTTCAGGTTTTTTGTTATTGTGGTGATTGTTGCTATTCACCATGTATATTTTGGCAAGAAATATTAAACTGTGATATAATAAAGAACTCGTGTTGAACTTTATACTGCTTTGGAGTTGGTTATATTGAAATCCAATACAGTTACAATAGACACATGTTTTGTTGATAATAATAAAATAGCTCTGCTTGAGCTTACTGCAGATATCAGTGACAGTGTACATTTTCAAAACTATTGGTACACTGATGCTCACTTAATTATATATCTCTTAACTCCTTGCATGCTGCTGGTGGATATTCCTGCCCAGGACAGAATTGCTCTTCCCCCTGAGAAAAGTATAATTTGGGCACATTTAATCAAATTTTCTCTCTCTAAATTGAATGGATATTATCACCAATGATTACTTGAGTTAATTTTTTATGAATTTTTCATCAAATCTAGTCATGGCTGCTGTGAAGCAGCCATGACTAAATTTGATGAAAAAATATCTTGAAAATACTCAGCGGGTTAAGAGTTAAATCATTTATCCCTGTCAATTGAATTATTTCGAACACAGAGCTATACTTTTAATACAAATTTGTCATGTTGCATATGGATTTTATAGTAAACTCCCGTTGATAGTATAAAAAATCTTGTAACATCGTCCCCTGAGTTCCATTGTGTTCTGTGTTCCAGTAGGCACACAGGACACACTGAAATTCAAGGAACGACATGTCAAAAAAATATTTGGTTTGGACTTTGCCCAAGAATCAGAACTTTTTGTTATGATCGGGCTTCTTTGGCATGCTAGAACCTGATGTGACCAAAAAATCGCTAAAAATATCTTGTGGGGTTTTTTTTGCACTTTTGTATGTTTAGTTTCCATTTTTGAGTGAAAAAACAAAAACAAAAAGTTTACAAAATTCTAATAGTGTTGAAATAGCCTATGAGAACAATGAGAGAGTATGTATGACTTCCACCCTATTCAATAGGGTGGTAGTCATACATATTCTCTCATTGGTCCCAGTGTACATTCATTACATAATATCCTTTCTACTATCTTTTATCCCCCGTGGGAACCCCGGGAAGTAAGCAGCACTTGTAAACCATTTCTGTTTTACTGGTAAAATAGGACCCAGTCACCAATGCTTGGGGTGAAAGTCCTCTAAAATGGGCACCATGTGCATAAACGATTGGTTAAACTTGACTTTATATCCAAGTTGTGTCACGATTAGCCATGGTGCATAAATATGTGACGTTAAACACCACTAAACAAACAAACAAACAAACAACTATCTTTTATGAGTGCGTGTGTGTGTGGGGGGGGGGGGGGGGCACGTGCCCCGTGTGCATTTTTATTTGGTATCTAGCTCCCTTAGGACTCGCTGAGTAGAACAATGAGTAAAACAGCTAAGGAAAATCCTGTGTATTGTTCCGAAGGTACAATCACTTCCTCTAGTTATTATTATTATTCTTCCACACTTTTATTTTCACTATTTCTCGAAAACGCTCTGAACGATTTTTTTAAAAGTTTTTATTCTCATAAAGGGTCGTAAGTTGTATGCCCTCGCCATATTCCCATTTTTCTGAAAATGTTTTTGTTAACCCTTTAACAAAAATTGTCGACAGCTCATATCTTTGGACTGGAAAGGGCGATTGACTTGAAATTTTCGCAGACATGTCCGCAATATACCCCTCTATCAGCATATGGTACAAAAATGTATGTAGTTAACACCTTTCTGCCAAAACATTTTTCGAAACGAAAAAAAATTTCAAAATTTGACCATTTTTTAACTCAATCTCGGGACATGGATATGCTGAACCATCCAAAATGACTTGGAAATGAAGACTCTATCACCGAATTGTGAAAACCATCGAAAAAAATTCGATTCGAATTTCCGACAATCCAAAATGGCCGCCGAAAAATCGTATTTTTATTTTCGGTTATTTATGCGTTTCAGGCCATTTGGAGACGAAAAACAATTTTTTTTTGCACCAGAAAAATTTTCAGTTTGGACTTAGAAATTTTCGACCAAAAGTCGGAAATTTTTGTTACGACCGCGCTACTTTGCCATCACAGTACTCAACAATGGGGATGATTTGACAGCTACTAAGGTTAGAAATGTTGAAATCACAGTGTACATAAACAGTTATCGTCTTTTGGAAATGGAGTTGTTCTTCGTTTGGCTTCTGCTAGCAGTCAAACATGGCTTCGGGACACTGTGAGCAAAAATTGAAAAAAATTTTCTTGTGTTATTTTTTACTTTGTTATGTCTAGGTTCATTAGTTCTCATAAATGAAAACTATCAATGATGGCCATGAGTCCTAATAAATAAAACCATCAGTATTTGGGGCAAAATGTTTCTTGTTGGGCAAAAACGCCCAAAAACGCCCAAACATTCATAGGTCAATATCTCATGAAGGAAAAATGCTATCAACTTAATTCCTCGACTGACTTGTCAGAACTACTCTTGTCTAAAACAAACATAATCGGTATTTTTTTCCATTTTTTATGTTTTCTGCCAAAATTTTTCACAAAACGGAAAGTTATATCGAAAATCGGCCATTTTGGATTGAAATATCAAGATTTAAATATAATGAGCCCTCTAAAAGGGATCCAAATTGAAGGCAGTAATACCGCTTTATAAGAAAAATCGAAAGAATTTCGTTTCGATTTTTCGTTAATCCAAAATGGTGGCCAAAAAATCGAAAATCTTTTTTTTCGTTTCTTATGCGTTTCGTTCAATTTTGAGACAAAAAATTCTTTTTTTTCTACACTGAAAATTTTCGGTCCGCTTCAGACTGAAATTTTTGACCATATGTCCAAAATTTTTGTTACAACTGGGCTACTTTGGGGTCAGAGTACACAATAACGGGTATGATTTGAAAGCTTCTGATGTTAGAAATGTTGAATTCACAGTGTACATGAACAGTTGTCATCTTTTGGAATTGGGGTTGTTCTTCGTTTGGCTTCTGCTAGCAGTCAAACATGTCTTCGGGACCCTGTGACCAAAAATTGAAAAAAAATTTCTTGTGTTTTTCTTTACTTTATTATGTCTAGATTCATTAGTTCTGATAAATAAAACTATCCGCATATTGCGGAAAATGCTTTTCCAGCCAAAACCGTCCAAAAACGCCCAAATATGCAGGAGCCGATATCTTTGGACTGGAAGGGGCGATTAACTTGAACTTTTCACGGGAATGACTGTAATACACTTCTCTATTAATCAAGGGCACAAAATGGTAGTTGATTAATGCCTTTCTACCAAAACATTTCACGAAACCGAAAAAAAATCAAATTTTTATTTGGTATGGAGCTCCCTTAGGACTTGCTGAGTAGAACAGTCAGTAAAACACAAAGGAAAATCCTGTGTATTGTTCCGAAGGTACAATCACTTCCTCTAGTTTGAGGTTATTTTTGGACTGGATAAGGGGGCAGGCCTAAATCATTTGTAAATAGGCCCTAATAGCATCTCAGTAAATAATTGCGAAATAATTCTCACACACGGCCTACTATGGCTTACACTACTGCACTACGACACAACCTGAAATTATTTCGCAGGTATTTATTGAAAAGCACCGCCCGTTTTTGCATAATTAACTCAGTTTTTTTCGCCAGGTTTGCGAATGCTGAAATGCTTAAAAGGATCACTCACTAGAATTTATGTTGGTCATAATTTAATGAAATAATTTCAACGAATTTTAAAGTAGGCTACACACGTACAGTCACCACATTTAATTGACCATCCCGGTTTTTAACACTATCTTTGACTTGAACCAATGAAATAATTGTATAGGGATCAAAGAAGGCATAGAACAATAGACTACTATTATATGACAATCACATGGCTGGTGGAATAGCCAGTTGGAATCAACACGATGAAGCGTTTAATTGAATTATTAAGAAAAAGTTGTGACAAACAGGTGCAATGATAATTTTTTTTGTTGTGGATTTTATGCAGCGTTATCTGGTAATACTATTATGAAAACGTTAACTGATTTTCCAGCTTGTAGGAATATTTAGTTGAATTTTTCCCTGGATGAAATTTATTGCAAAAGGACTAAAAAATATCATAGGTTTATGGAATCTAGGAAAAAATGGCACAGGAAAAAATGGCACAGGAAAAAATGGCACACTTTATTGACACCCTAGGAAAAAATGGCACACAGGGGAGGAAAAAATGGCACAGGAAAAAATGGCACTCTTCCCTAATCAACCAGGAAAAAATGGCACAATTGGTAGGAAAAAATGGCACAAGTGGTAGGAAAAATGGCACAAGCCATTTAAGTATAAAAACACAAAATTAACAACTTTTTTTTATTTCTGGACAAAAGAGGTGAAACAATAGCACAAAATAGCACAAATGTAGTCCATCATCAAAGCACATGTTTTTGTGGGTTATAAAACAAAGCACTAATACATATTTGCTAATATACCTTAGATCCGAAATTTACCTATTTACAAGTTTTTCGTAGTTTCGTATTATATTCAGCAGTTTGGGCACTATAGGCCCTATCAGCGTTACTTACAGCTACAGAGCCAACCAATATAAGTTGTTAGATAATGACAGGAGAATTTGTATTACAATTGGATTGTTGATCATTCCAATGCCTATCACCATTCCCTTTTGGATAGCTTTCCAAAAAATGATGTCAGGGGTTGGAATTATCAACAAAAAAATGGTAATATAAATTCTCTTGTCGTTATCCAACGACTTGTTCAGGGTTAAACTACACCTACTCCAGAAATATATTTAGTAGCCTTGTGCAGGTTTCTTCCTGATAATGTTCACGAATATAGAAACTCAGTTTGGGCACTATAGGCCCTATCAGCGTTACTGACAATTACAGAGCCAACCAATATAAGTTGTTAGATAATGACAGGAGAATTTGTATTACAATTGGATTGTTGATCATTCCAATGCCTATCACCATTCCCTTTTGGATAGCTTTCCAAAAAATGATGTCAGGACTTGGAATTATCAACAAAAAAATGGTAAGATAAATTCTCTTGTCATTATCTCTGCCTACTCCAGAGATATATTTGAAATTTGAACTCAGCCTGTATAATTTGCAAACTTTATGCTGGCTTCCACCTGATATTGTATCCAGCACCACGTAAAAATTCACTGACACTCATGCGACCCTGTTGTCGCTCAGTACAAAGAGATTGCATTCTTTTGTTCAAGTCTTTATATGCCTTTTTCTGCTTTTTCTTTGGTAAAGTACCCCGAGAGGCATTTAAAATTACTCCTGACACAGTTGCCTGTTCAAGTTTAAACCACTCTATTGTTTTCCAGACTGAAGGGTGTTTGTGTCCAATAAGCTGGAAAAAAACATTGTTCCACCCCTCACACATGTTATTAGTACGAGGGTCACCATTTATGGTTGAAGAATGCACATTCCAAGTATCTGGTGGGAATCGTGGGGGCACCCTTCTCATTCTAATTATACCACCATCCCCATTGTTTTGAAGTCGTCTATAACTCCCAGTCACATAGTTCTTATCAAAATATGACACTAGTGGCTCTAAGCCTTCTGGAGTTATTTCCTTTAAATGGTCCATACCACTTGTAACATCACACAGGGGCAACAAAGCAAGGCTATCCAGCATGCCACAAAAAAGTTTTACATCTTCATTATCTTTATATAGACCTATCAAACCCAACTCCTGAACCTTTCGCCAAGTAGATTGTGTTAAGTGAAAGAAACACCCTTGTAAATTTACATCTGTGCCAAATACAGTCACCACAGCCTGTCTAACGGCAACTTCAAAATCAGTTATCACAATTGTTGGGTTGGGGTAGAGTTCATGGCTATCACACTTATCAATAATGGCTCGCAACATTTCCTCATAAGTATCCTGAGTTTGCCTCTGTAAAAGTGCATAGGCAACAGTCACTGCAGATTCACCTAAAGGCACACGAATTACATAGATTTGTTTGAATTGTTTAGGTGCCATGCTAAAGTTACCATCCATCATCCAAACATTGGCATTTGCCAATAACCTTAAACACTGTTCTGTAGAAAATACAACAACCCTGCTTTCGGCCTCAGGAACGTTATCATAAATGAGAAAAGGTCTTGGTGATGGTCCACTGGTTTGAGTCCACGACCCCTCAATTACTAAATCACGTATATCCTGTGGACCTCGGGGGAAATGTTCACTTTGGTGAAGTCTTATTAATCTCTTGCATGAATCAGAAGAAACCAATCTTGTCTGTGCCTCAGTGGGCAAAATACTAGTGCACTTTGTAAAGATCTGATTAGGTTTATCAAGGGTAATCTTGGCCTGCTTTTTCATTTCCATTTTACACTTTGCAGCTGATACTGAAGAGTCATCTGCATCATGATTATGCGGCGTCTTAACCACTGGATTGGAAAGCTCAATTGTTGTCACCAAAGAGCCTGTGCAGGAAGTAGTGCGTTTCACACATCTCCATCTAATGGTTTCTTTTCTTGTAACTTGTTTTGTGTACATGTAACCTTCATGGCACAATTCCAGGCCTCCTTTATTTGACTGTATTACCTCCATGCTTTTCAGTTCAGGTATTGCTGAGCCATCTAATTTCAAACTTATATAGCTGATCTACTCAGTTATTTTAAAGACTGAGGGTTGATACAAAAACAAAGTGATGAGGTGTGGAAAGTGTTGTTCATTTGAAGTTAGAGACATAAAATACAACTCAGCTTGCTGTCTGTGTACACTGTAATAACAGTAATTGTGTTGCACAATACTTTAAGCTTACATTCAAGCCAACTAAACACCAAGCTTAATGTACCATATGGCAGTGTTTATAAAACAATATATATTATCATACCCAGTTTAATATTCCACTTTTCTTTGAAAAAAAACAAAAACAAACAATGATAATTTTTTGTGTGCCATTTTTTCCTAGTAAGTCAAAAAAGTGTGCCATTTTTTCCTAGGTAATTGGAAAACTGCCATTTTTTCCGCCCCCCTCAAAAAACAGCATTTTTGGAGTGCCATTTTTTCCTAGTAAGTCAAAAAAGTGTGCCATTTTTTCCTGTGCCATTTTTTCAGGGCACCGGTTTATGTCACCGATATTGAAAGTGGGAGTGGCCTGTTACTTTATTTATTCTGTCCAAATTTGTCATTTGTTAATTCAGAATAATTGTGGGATAATTATGGCATGGTGGAAACACATCGTAGTTTGTATGAATATTAGTTACAGTGAGTGAAAGTCACCAAAGTGTTGAAAGAAACAACGGCTTACGGTAACAAAAACAGTTGATATTTTAAACTATCGCATTTCTCAGACGACAAACGCATATGGACAAATTTTTGGGATCTAATAAAAATCACAGAAAATTAAAATTATACAATAGAATTAAAGTGCGTGGAGTCAGTGAGGATTGCCTCACCACGCTGGAAACCATGCACCAAGAAAGGATTGAAACAAACTTGCCTGGCTGGGACCAGTGTACATTTTAAATAAATAAACATATGAATAAAGATATAACAACCCTTTAGGCCTTAGCATTTTAAAGTGTATGTCTGAGAGTGGGGGTTTTCTTGTCGTTGTGGGGGGGGGGGGGGGTTGGGAAGGCTCAGCGTCCACTCTACCTTTTTGGCTGATGGGTGACTCCCATCTTTCAACAACAGATATTGGTATAATTTTTCCTTTTTTATAACCGTTATGGACAATATGTGCTGGGGCTGCTCCCGAACGCCGACTGTTTAGGTTTCTTTTTCTTTTCTTTTTTTCTAAGACAACCATCAAAGTGCGCTTTCAGTATTACCATCCATATAAATATGCCCACGTTTCTAAGTAAAATACAGAGCAGAATCTCGTAGTTATGCACAATTCCAAGTCACCTTCCAGTTCGAGGTTATCGGGAGTTTAACCACAGTACCTTATTATTTGTCACTCGCTTCCGACTCTTGTGGACCCACAAGCAAGTAAAGTTATTCGGGTTGAAGGGGGTTTCAATCCCACATCGTCCCAGTGCGCTTTTTGTAATACAGGTTAACACCCTCATTTGGGTGATTTGTCCCCTTATTACTCCTAATTTCAAGTATATTATCAATACCGAAATGGGTACGTTCAACCCCGACGAGGACATCTCTCTTCAAGTAATCATAATTGCTTGCTATAGGGTCTTGGAGAGTTTCATTTGGCACTCTCCTTCATCTTGTGGCAAACCTAAATAATTGCATAAACAAATCATTCAAACACCTCTGAAAATGCAATGTCAGTGTCAAGTAACGTAATTTTCAGGTAATGTTAAGTGATTCCTTCGATCCTCCCCTAAATCAGTAACGCTGACGCTCATGAACCAGTGAGCTCTTCAAATCCATTTTTAGACTCTGGTAATGACTAATCCAATGTGCAGTATATTAATTAAAAGTACGAGAGCCCGAGTCATTGGTTCAGAACTATGATGCCTTTATAACTCTCCTTGGCTATTTCGCACTTTGGGTTTTTTTTTTTTCTTTTTTTTTTTTTTTTTTTTAGAGGGCAATCCAAGGAGGGATTATAGTAGAGGTGAATCATATTTCTTTTATTCTTCGCATTGGACATCGAATTTTGCAAATCTTATCTGACCCACCATGCACTAATTTTTTACCTGCCGTCTGTAGTTAGATTAGGGTTATGGTTTGGGTATGATGTTTGCCTGTATGGCATAATCATTTTAAATCACTCTCAATGACTCCTGCTCCCATACTTTTTCGTTCACAACTACATTAATACCCATCTCATAAAAGCAAATCGCACGATTCAGCTGCTGGGTACAATAATCCATATCCTACAAAATCAGCAATGAAGCTGATGTTTTCTGTTGTGTTTGTATATAGCTTGCTTATATGTTGGACTTCTTTTGTCAATAATTTTATAATCTTTTTTCATTCCTTTCCTCCTGAAATTTACTCCTGTCCTTACAAACGTTGTACATTAGCTGTGACTGAGGCGTTCCCGGTTTCTGGTTTCCCGACTGTTCGCGAGTTTATGTGTGACATGCCACCCACTCACAATTTACCAACATGAATTACCTTATCTCTTAATATCGTATCTATAAATTAGATCAACCAGCTGTGTCTTGTGGGTGATGTAAAGACGTTTTTACATGCCCCCCCCCCCCCCCCACGACTGTCCGACGATGGTGATAACCCTTTTAATCTGCTTACACCCATATTTACGTTTAAGTGATGTTTTCAAGGGCTGCCTCTTGTGGGTGATATAACCTGTTTTAGAGGCATTCGTGCCCTCCATCCCCTTTACAACGCGCGCCTTCCGCGAGTGTTAACCCATTTGTTTATTACATAATGTGTTGGTGCAGATATTATAGATTTCTCCCTAAGCTTGTGTGTGTGAAGGTGAGGGGGTCGGTGAAAATCGTATGTTTAAAACTTGTTCCAAAAATTGTCACATGCAGCGTCATGTGCATGTAGTTGATATACTGAGATTTCTTCCGTGAGTTGTATTCCAAGAACCAAGAACCTGTACTTCCTGATCCACAACTGAGTGCAAAATCTTAGCATGATGCAAAGTCAATCCCCTATTGGCTGTATCTTTCTAATGCGCTTTTTTTCTCAAATTCAATCAAACTTGTACTTCCTGATCCACAACTGAATGCAAGATCTTAGTCTGATGCAGAGTCAATTCTCTATTGGCTGTATCTTTCTATTGTCTTATTTTAACCCTTTACCCGACGTGAGTGTCCATCGATACTTGGGAAATGAACTCTTGCGTAATAAGGAAACTTCGAATTATGCCACAGGAACATTGCACGTGACCTCTCATTGGACCGAGCTCCCTAAGCCCGCACCGATGAGGGGTCATGAGCTATGTTCTTGGAACGGGAGTACGAAGACATGTTGGGGACTGAATTAGCACTCTGCCGCTACATTTACAAACAGGTTAACACCCTCATTTGGGTGATTTGTCCCCTTATTACTACTAATTTCAAGCATTTTATCAATACCGAAATGGGTACGTTCAACCCCGACGAGGACAGCTCTCTTCAAGTAATCATAATTGTTTGTTACAGGGTCTTGGGGAGTTTCAATTGGCACTCTCCTTCATCTTGCGGCAAACCTGAATAATTGCATAAACAAATCATTCAAACACCTCTGAAAATGCAATGTCAGTGTCAAGTAACGTAATTTTCAGGTAATGTAAGTGATTCCTTCGATCCTCCCCTAAATCAGTAACGCTGACGCACATGAACCAGTGAGCTCTCCAAATCCATTCTTAGACTCTGGTAATGACCAAATTCAATGTGCAGTATATTAATTAAAAGTACGAGAGCCCGAGTCATTGGTTTAGAACTATGATGCCTTTATAACTCTCCTTGGCTATTTCACACTTTCAGGGTTTTTTTTTTTTTTTTCCAGAGGTCAATCCAAGGAGGGATTGTAGTAGAGGTGAAACATATTTCTTTTATTCTTCGCATTGGACATCGAATTTTGCAAATCTTATCTGACCCACCATGCACTAATTTTTTACCTGCCGTCTGTAGTTAGATTAGGGTTATGGTTTGGGTATGATTTTTGCCTGCATGGCATAATCATTTTAAATCACTCTCAATGACTCCTGCTCCCGTACTTTTTCGTTCACAACTACATTAATATACTCATCTCATAAAAGCAAATCGCACGATTCAGCTGCTGGGTACAATAATCCATATCCTACAAAATCAGCAATGAAGCTGATGTTTTCTGTTGTGTTTGTATATAGCTTGCTTATATGTTGGACTTTTTTTGTCAATAATTTTACAAAGATCTCTTTTCATTCCTTTCCTCCTGAAATTTACTCATGTCCTTACAAACGTTGTACATTAGCTGTGACTGAGGCGTTCCCGGTTTCTGGATTCCTGACTGTTCCTGTGTTTATGTGTGACATGCCACCCACTCACAATTTACCAACATTAATTACCCTATCTCTTAAAAGGAATAATGTGTAATATCGATACATATAGAATGCGAGTGGGTCTCTTCATTGTTCGTGCGCACAGGGGTGTACACAAAAAGCGCTTATTTGACCAGTCGTGCGTTCTGCTTGTGAACTTATTACTAAAATATCAATGCAAAGGTATTACATTAATGCTGGCTATGATGCATTTCCTGTCTGTCCCATTGGATGTCCAGGCATTCCCTGAAACACAATCCTACCATACACTTAGACGTATCGTGGAAACATTATTACCTGTAAGCAGTAAAACGAATTCCATGCACCCGCCATATTCCTATAGTCTGATCCCGACCAACAAAATAAAGTCACTAATTCATCCACGTGCCCGAGGTTGTGTGTCGATATCACTAATTCTCTTCATATGCATATGTGTATCGATTCTTCTCATCCGTTCCGGTAATATTGAACTTAATCCCGGCCCTTCTCGTTCTCAATGTGCAAGCTCATCAAGCTCCAACCCATCACTGACCACATTCAAAATTTGCCAATTGAACATTCAAAGCTTAAAACCTAAAATTGACATACTGCAATGTGAAATGCCTGTGCACGATATATGGGCATTTACCGAAACTTGGTTAAAACCAACGGACGATAGCTATGATCTCGAAATATGCGGGTTCCAAACAGTCCTGAGAAAAGACCGCCCTACAAGGGGAGGAGGGATCGCAATATACATCAAGTCAGGAATCTCCTTCAATATACGACCAGACCTAGAAGTCTTTCCACTTGAAAGTATGTGGATTGAAGTCTATACTGCCAAACGATCTTTTCTGCTTGGTGTTTTTTTATAGACCACCAAACAGCACTAACGATGCCTGGGATATGATTACTACATCCATTGAGAAAGCTAAAGACACTGGGATATCGGATATAATTGTTACAGGGGACTTTAACAACTCACTTCCACCCATTAGTGGAAAATTCAGCGATATTGCTGATTATTTTAATCTTAGACAATTGGTGTCTGAGCCTACATTCCTCACAGAGACCTCGGAAACCTTATTAGATCTAACAGCCGTCAGCGACACTGTAGAAGTGATATCTTGCGAAGTAACAGACTCTTTTATTCCCAATTTAATACGGTATCACTGCCCTGTCTTTATTAAAATAAACTTCAAGAAAAATAGTGTTAAAAGCTTTAAACGTAGAATATGGAAATATGCCGAGGGCAATTTTGACGGGCTCAACAATGCATTAGCAAACTACCAGTGGAACACTATTTTCCATCATACGAACCTGGACACAATGGTGGAAGACTTTTGTTCCGCAGTCCTTGAGTTGGCCTCCGTATATATCCCAAATAAAATGATTACCGTCAGGCGAAAAGAACCCAAATGGATGCATAATGAAATTAGGTTACTTATTCGGCAAAGGAAACGTCTCTACCGTTTAGCCAAATCAAATAGCAGACCTGAGACCTGGGAAAAATATCGCTTAAAGCGTAATGAAGTTGTCTCTGTAATTAGAAAATCAAAGGCAAACCATTACGATAAAATACAGAAGACATTAAACAATAAGTCTACTCCCTCAGCATTATGGTGGAAAACGCTTAAACTGCTTCTGAGTAATAAAGTGACTGAAATTCCAAACTTACTCCACCAGAATAAAATTATTTCAAGTAATGTAGATAAAGCAGAGGCATTTAACGAGTATTTCTGCAATATTGCGACAATTGACGACATGAATGCATTTCGTCCTCCTGAGCCATTCGATGAACGCCCATCAATAAAGAACATACTGTTAAGTGAGAACGATGTTCGCAAATCGCTAAAATCTCTAAAGATTTCAAAGGCATCTGGCCCCGATCTTCTAAATCCACGTCTTTTAAAAGGGTGTATTGCCTCTCTATCAAGACCCCTTACAATTCTGTTTAATATCCTACTGCGCAATTCCCACTCGGCTTCCCGACGCACTGGAAGAAGGCAAACGTAACCCCAGTTTTAAAAAAGGATCCCCCAACTTGGTTTCCAATTATCGCCCAATATCATTACTTAGCTGTTTAGGGAAAGTTCTCGAAAGGTGTGTGTTCGAACAACTGTGGAACTTTATTGAGGAGAATAACATTCTTAGTCCTTTTCAGTCCGGTTTTACTCCGCGCGATTCAACTGTTCTCCAGCTTACGGATATATATGATGCGTTTAGTGGAGCACTTGATGAGGGAAAGGATGTAAGAGTGGTATTCTGCGATGTAAGCAAAGCTTTCGATAAGGTTTGGCACAAGGGATTGATCTATAAATTAGATAAAATGGGAATTTCAGGCGAACTTCTTGAATTCTTAAAATCTTATCTTACTGATCGTCAGCAAAGGGTAGTAATAAACTCGGAAACCTCGTCTTGGAAACCAGTTTCTTCAGGTGTTCCCCAGGGATCAATCCTAGGTCCCCTGTTATTTCTAATATATATAAATGATATAACACTCGATTTGACAAGCTGCATAAGACTATTTGCGGATGATACAACTCTATATTTAATTATTTAGAACCCTGACAGAGCCTCACAACTCTTAAATAATGACCTGCTGAAAATCGAACAATGGGCTAGTACATGGCTTGTTGAATTCAACCCTCACAAAACAGAAACAATGATTATATCACGCAAAATAGAACCAGCAGGACACCCAACTCTAAATATGGTCAATACTGCCATCAAAGAAGTTACAGAGCACAAACACCTCGGTGTTATTCTTAACTCGCGGTGTACATGGGATCACCACATCAACCACATTTGTAAAAAGGCCTGGCCACGATTAGATTTAATTAGGAAAAATAAATTCATACTGGATCGCAAAACCTTGGAAAAAATTTACTTTGCATTTATTCGACCTCTGCTCGAATATGCAGACACAGTTTGGGACAACTGTACTGATCAGGATGCAATGAAACTTGAAGGCATCCAAATTGCTGCGGCGCGTATTACGACTGGCGCTACTACTAGCGCCAGCAAACATTCATTGTATGTGGAAACTGGTTGGGAAACACTAAAAATAAGACGGGAGAAGCACAAATTGATACAGTATTTCAAAATGTTTCACAACTTGGTCCCCCCTTACATCTCGAATAGAATCACTCCCCCCATTTCGGTTGACCAATCTCGTGACATGCGCAATGCAAGCAATCGCCGACTTCCTTTCTGCAGAACAAAAAATTACCAGTCATCTTTCATACCCTCAACTACGAAACTATGGAACGACCTCCCACTGAACATTAGAGACAACACCTCTTTGGTTGCGTTTAAAAATTATGTGAATAGACATGTTTGTCGACCGCCACAATATTTCTTCCAAGCCACCTCCCGAAAGGCCCAAATTTACCACTGTAGATTACGATTACGATGCAGCAGTCTAAATGAACATCTCTATGATAACCATTTATCTAACACACCGCTATGTGTCTGTGGTGAGCGCGAGACTACTGAACATTTCCTACTGAGATGCCCTAATTACAACCGTATAAGAAACGAAACTATAGGATCACTTCCGTATACTCTCGACAATAACATCTTACTATTTGGCTGTGAATTTTTTAGTAATGAGGATAATGGAGCAATCTTTGAAGCTGTTGAAAAATTCATTGTCCTTTCTGCGAGATTTAACCGAACCACCCAGTCTTAAGGAGGTTATTTCCGACAAGAAATTTACTTATTAAAACATCTTGCAATATTATCTCGAGTTCTTGATCGCACCTTGAATGTTTTAAGCGCACCACACATTCCATGAAAAACTAGTTGGAACTATAGACTCATGTAATTCGGAAATCTTAGCTTCAGGTTTCTGATCGTGCCTTCAATATTAAAGCACAACTCCTATCTCACGAATAAATGAATAAATAAGCTGGTCATATGGACTCCTGCGTCTGGTATACCTTTTTTTCAGGTAGGCCCCTGTGATCGTGAGTACATGAACGCATGGGTATATGAACGCACTGCTACCGGGGTCCTGGAAGCGGGAAAGACCACATGTCATACCCTAAAGGACATTCCTCCTATCTCCATAATTCTTATCATCATCGGCTACATTTCATTAACCTTATCGGTTACGGATGTTCACTTTGTGAGGTATGAGTGTGTCGTCCGTTCTCTACAGATTATCAGACGAGGCCCTTATGTGACTATACAGCCAAGTATGTGACATCGTCACACATCCGGCATTCATAGACTTCGACCTACTGCTCAGAACGGAAGCGTAGCCTTTCATCATTTCTCACTCACTGCCTCGTTTTCTTTTTGGATATCGGTATTTTACCTACGCGCAGTGATCTTCCTTTATGCTTCTCGGGGTCTAATTAAGAACTAATTTTTTCTTCACCATGAGCTAAATGTCCCAAACCCTCGGCCATTGCCTCCACTACCCACGTCCCTCCTGGAAGGTGGGAATTGGAGGTGATGACCGCGCTGCAGGGGCGGTTCTTCATTCATTTGGTATGCACATATTACGGAGCCATGAGTCTGAGGTGGTATTATTGAGCATATCTCCGTCATTGGCAAGGAAACATCGAATAATCTCCCTTTAACCCATGCATAACAAACAACACACAATGAAGACGAAGAGAATCCAATGCACTCCATGCAATTACCGTCACGCGACGCCCCTGGGCACTTAATCCTAATCTTAACGAATTTTGAAATTCAAATGTGATACCCTC
Source organism: Pictodentalium vernedei (assembly GCA_031216915.1). Classification (NCBI taxonomy): domain Eukaryota; kingdom Metazoa; phylum Mollusca; class Scaphopoda; order Dentaliida; family Dentaliidae; genus Pictodentalium; species Pictodentalium vernedei. The sequence goes on from CM062294.1 coordinate 365,153,624, forward strand.
AGCCTATGTTGCCAACCAAGTAACCCACCACAAGCCATTCTCCGTTGTCATTTCAGGCCATGTCTTCCGTTCTGTGGAGTGTGGCGTTTTACAAATTGTAGCCTATCAGTACTTAAATGATTACTATTTCTGGTTTTCTCTTTTATTTCTCTTCTTCTTCTTTCTATAATTTCAGAATTTCAGAAATGTGTTTCCAACCTATATCAAACCGTATTATTACTTAGTAAATTATTTACTGGTTTGGATTTAACATATTATATAGCTGTTTCTCAAATATATTAGAGGTAATTAATTAATGGTGTGGAAACGACCTTGTACAAGCCAACGGCTTACTGCCGAATCCACAAACATCTTCATGTTGTATACTGTACTCACTGAGGTTGGAAATAAATATTGTTTAAACTAAGTAAAGTACAAGAGTAAGAGTATAATAAGATTATTTCATATAAGATTATGTTAAATGTCCGTGGTGGGTCGTTACACGTTCACATCCCCCCCCCCCTCTCTCTATCTCTCTCTCTCTCTCTCTCTCTCTCATGCGCTCTCTCAGTCTCACTCTGTTTCACAAATCGGTTGCGATGAATGAATGAATGAAACTGGGACTGACAGAGAAGAAAAGAAAACCAAACAGCAACGCCGGTTTGGTAGTGGCTCCGGTATATTGACCATAGCGGTTACAAAAACGGAGTGGAGAAAGCTCCGCCAGTATAGTTTTGAATATCCGGGAGTCATCCATCAAGCCTTCAGGGAGATAGGATACGGGGGGGGGGGGGATATATGTGATATCTGGTTATCCTTCTGGAATTACAAATACCCCCCCCCCCCCCCCCACACACCTCCGGCGAAAAAAAATTAATTACACCTTAAAGGGTTTTTTTTGTTAAATCAATAATTAAAATACTTTCCACCAAAATGGGGACGGAGAAACAAACATTGAAATAAAGTCTAGGACGCTGCACATTGAGTGAAGAATGAAGTGCATGGGCGGAGACAAAAACAATAAACTAAATTAAAATAATAATAATTTTACAATACCAGCTGGAGTTGTTGGACAGACGTTGGAAAACTGAATTCTCTTATATTTTCCAATTGTTGATAATTTCAACACTTGACATTATTTCTTTGAAAGCTCTCGTGGAAAGCTTCCAAAGATATTATTTATGTCAGGTGTTGGAATTTGTAAAATTGTGGAGTATTGGAGACCCTGGAACATTTTCTAATGGAATGCCCAAAATATATGCCTCGCCCGACTCAAGGGGAGTTCAGCCCGCCCAGCCCCCCTTGGCCCGTACGCCTATGCATACACTGAAGTATATCCCCCATATAACCCCTAAAATCATCTGTTTAAATTTACGAAATTCATTTTTCATCTCTTCACAGATGAAAACTTACGTTGGCGACAAAAAAGGGGACGACCTACTTCAAAGAATAGTATATTATTCAACATCAACAGAACTTGCCCTAGTTCACTATATAGGCAACGAAACACTTCATCTTGAGAGACCGCACGGTAATGCCAAAACTAAGCAGCAGCCATGCAAGCGAACGTTACCTGTTGGTAATCGCGACACTTGACATGATTTGTAAGGTAGGTCTCCGTGCTTGAGACCTTCCCAAGAAATGATGTCAAATTTTGGAATTATAAATAATTGGGTGAAAAAAATCTTGTTCTTATTTCGTCTGGTTTTAAAACACGATCGACACCTTTATCCACTGTCGCAGGGAATCCAACCACAAAACACTCGGAACGACATACAAACTAAATTTACTTTTGCTTGTTATAAATATGTTTTGTTATTTGTTCATGTTTGTGCTGTATCTCTATATCTTTGTGCTATGCTATATCCTTCATGTCCTGTATTTATCCAATAAAATACTGAAAATTAAATTATTATAACAATAACATGATTTTGGAGGGCATTATGGTTCATTTGCGGCCCTGCAGCAATGATGAACAGCCCGAGGGTTTATTAAAGGCCCGAGACGAAGTCGAGGGCCGTTAATAAGCCCAAGGGCTGTTCATCATTGCTGCAGGGCCGCTAATGAATCATGATGCCTGACAACAATTATGTTATTACTATTATTACCACTCCCTGTTACAGCTAACCGCACGAGGGAATTGCTGGAAGAAATAATCAGTAAGTCGGTTCGATATTTCTGTTTCGATCGCGCGTTCGACTTCCGTTCGGAAATACAAAGGGACTTCATCCGAATGGGAGTAATTCATTAGACCATGGAATCTAAAAATAGCCGGGCCGCGGGCCGCTAATGGCTATTTATACCATTATCCGCCCGCGGCCCGGCTTCGTCGAATGACGTCCCTGAAATTATGGAGTTTTAACAGCCCTCCAAAATCATGTTAATCTACTAGTAACTTATAGATTTAGTGGTAATAATCGTTGTTTCTTTCATCCACACCCCACTGATCTCCTCATAATCATGAAAAGAACCAGGATTATCAGCCCGCCTCGCTGTGTCAACACAGCGTAAACCAATTAATTTGCTAACACGGCGCCGCGTCAGCTAGACTTTTAGTGTGTTTGAAAGAGAAAATGTCTTCTAACATCGTAAAATAACATCGTACAAACTTCTCTTTTTGGCATATATATTTGGTATCGTCCCCTGAGTATACTTTCCAAATTTCATAGAAAACAACCGACAAATAAAGGAGAAAATGATAATTTAATTCCCGACTACACTTTTTCTCCGACACGGACACGGACACGGACTACACTTTTTAGTGTGTCCCGTTTTGACCAGCACCCGAAGAGCCGTAATTTTCTTGCTCTGGAAATGTTTGTTGACTGAGTGTTTCAAGTTAGCGCTTCTGCTCAAAGAAAAAATGTCAACCGTTTTTCTTCACGTGGGCCAATGCGGCAATCAAATTGGATCCCCCTTTTGGAAGAATGTGGATAAAGACGAAGCAATACGAATTGGGTAGAGTTCATAAAACGTGTCTCATCTCATTTTACACAAACGTATCATTTTTACTTGTCTTCGTCATGGCGACCATACGTGACATAAGACATAAATATACTATTAAACAAAAAGTAGGGGATATTTGATAAAGGTGAGATATATGAAGAAATACGTTTATATTTTCATCAAAAAGAGAGTTGTATAATTGCACTGTGACATCTGGTGAATGAGTTCAGCGATAGTTGGGTGCCTGACAAGCACAGATTCCACGCTGCACGGGTACTGGGACGTTTCGGCCTCGAGACGTTTCGGCCCGAGACGTTTCGGCCTCCATATATTGAGGCACCAGAGAAAGGAAAAAATGTTTGAAGTGTGTCGAGGACACAAGAACACGTGATCAGGCATTCGCAGAATTGTGAGTGAGGAGAAAATAGAACAACGCAAAAAAATTCTGAAGATTTTTTTTATTTATCCTTTTCAATGTGTTTGTACTGGAAGTACATTTTTTCATATAAATAAACAGAAATACCAATGTAAAAAATAACAGAGAAATAAATACATTTGTACTATTGTAATAACAATATATTAGTTGAAACTGTTTATTTACAGGTGGGGATCATATCGTGTCAGGCGTACTTGCACAGTACCACTCAAAACAATAAAATTTTGTTATATTTTATTTTTGATGGAAATTCCGACACTTGATATTATTACTCGGAGAAGACGCTCCAAGTAAGAATGTCAAGTGTAAGTTGGAATTGTCAGCAAAAATAAAATATAACACAATTTTATAGTGATTACCCTGCAACTTATTTCGAGTGGTACAGCAGATTTGGTAGGCACAGGCAATGTGCAGGTGTGGTCATATCGTGTTCACCAACAACTTACTTATTACTCGGAGAAGATGCTCCAAGTAAGAATGTCAAATGAAACAGAAAGATAGAAAATAACAAATGTCTTATAATCAGCAGAAAAAAGAATACAGTTTCTTTTTTAATCTTTGGAAAATCAGAGAATAAATTATCACACCTTCCTTTGTCTTCCATCTGAATTTAAGTAGATCTGATTTTTACAAAAACATCCATTTTAGATTGCTCGTCACATCTTTTCCTGAGTAATTACTCTAAAAACAGTATTAGAATCATGACAGGTTTGTCGCACAAATGGTGTTGGGTCGTTTCGCCCCAAATCCTGTTCGCCCCCTGGGTCGTTTCGCCCCCATACCAGTTCGCACCGGGTCGTTTCGCCCCGGGTCGCTTCGCCCCAATTTTGAGAGTGGGTCGTTTCGCCCCACTTTTTTCCCGGGGTATAGGGTGGATTTGATAAAGAAAAAAAAAACCAGAACTAGCGGTTGAAATGATAATTCAGTTTATTTTTATATAAAATTTTATATAACACATCCAGTTTACAGTTGACTGATAGAAAATGCATTTGCTGTAGCCTGTAATACAATGATCTTAAAATATAACATAACATATACATAACATCGAAACAGTTTAAACAAGATAGGATGTCTAAACAGAGAAATATTGGATAAACAGTTACAATGCATCTGCATTTGTTATTTCTCTGCTATTCTTCGGTCAAGTATAATCTGCCACTTTGTTATTTTTCTCTGCTATTCTTCAGACAAATATAATCGGCCACTTTTTCTGTGGGTGCTATTTTTCAGGCAAATATAATGCAATCAAAATAATTCATAAAATGAAAGAGTGATTATATAATAAACGAATAAAAACATGTATAATGTCGAATCCACCAGATTTGCAACGTCGTTGTTTCTCTGCGAATCTTCAGGCAAGTATAGTCTGCCACATTGTTATTTGTCTGCTATTCTTCGGGCAAGTATATATAATCTAATAAAAAAATAATTTTTACCCCGGGTCGTTTCGCCCCAATTCTGGGGTGAAACGACTCGGGGGCGAAACGACCCGGGGCGAACGGGAAAAGGGGCGAAATGACCCGTGACCGCACAAACATAGCTCATTTGTATGTTATCACAACAATAACACTCCCACTCACCTTGTAAAAAAATATTTGGGGTCAGAAATGTGTGCAATGTTTAACTGAATAGACGTGAAAGCTCTAGGAAGATTTCTGCTTCATTTCAAAATGTGGAAAATTTTAAGTGAATTTGGAGTCTAGTTTCAAAATATTTTTTTTTTTTTTTTTTAAACAATATTTTTATTTCCTCAATGAAATGGGGTTTGGCGAACAGGCAATGCCTATATTAACGCCGTACCCTACAGAGAAATACAATACAATACAATACAATGGTGCAGGTGCAACTGTACATAAAACAGAAACTGATCCAATGAAGTGGAAAGAAAGAGAAAGTACCATACTATATCCCACCATTTACTTTAAATAATTTACCTATCTATTGGGTGTGGAGGCAATCTACTTTCATTTATATGATAGGCCCACTAAAATCTCTCTCACCCAATACAGCAAAGGTCATTGTCAGGGTTCTTTTCCACTGGAAATAAACCAGTCACTGGAATCTCATCGTTTCCCTAATATATTCTTGAACCGCACTAAATATACTGGCATTTTCCAAGGCAGTTTTCTCCGTATCCCCATATAGCATAAGAGTGATATTAGTGGCGTGGCCCAATTTTATTAGAAGCGAATTTCTTTGTTCTGCATATAGAGGACACATTAATAAATAGTGTTCAGTGTCTTCATATACATGACCACAGTCACAAGATGCATTATCACTTATAAACCTATCAAATTTATGTCCGTTTAAATCACTACAATTTAACCGCAGCTTCGTGTGAACAATTTGTTCCTTTCTGCTACCCACATAATAAAACCCAGGGATGACATTGTTGTTAATTGCAAGTTTCTTCTTAGAATGATCTACGGAAGTACAGTTCTGCAGATCTGCGCTTAAGCCGTTCCAAAGTTTTACCACTGATGGCAGAAACGAGTTAGAAAACCTGTTCGTGTTACATTTAATTTCCCTAACAAGCTCGAAGATCTTAGCGAGTAATAAGTCAATTCTGATACAGGTTGCGGAATGAGCAGCCTAATGTAGTTTGGGACGCTTGTGAACATAATCTTATACAACGCTACTAATTTGTGGCGTCGTCTACGCTCTTTCAGTGGTATGAAACCAGATTCTCTATAGATAAGTTGATGACTTGTCCCCCTAGTGACCCCTATTATGGTTCGTAGAGCATCCAAGTGTAAATTTTCTAGGAGCGTTGATTTAGTCTCCGTGCAACCATCCCATATAACATCGGCATAATCAAACAGCGGGAGAATGAAGTATTGATATAGAGTTTCCAATGCTTGTCTGGACAATCTGTATTTTAGGCTTCTAAGACAGTTTATCATAGGGCTGACTTTACTTATAAGACTCTCTATGTGTGAATCCCATTGTCCTGTTTTTGAAAAGATCAACCCAAGATGTTTATGAGTGTCCGTCTCTTCTATTTGCTGACCTAGGAGGTAAAGATGGGGGCGAAGCGTGGGATTTACTCTATTTGAAATATACAGCGATTCGGTCTTTAGTGGATTAAATATAACCTGCCATGTTTTAGACCACTGGGCAATTTTTCTCAGGTCATTATTCAAAACTTCTGATGCTAATTTTGCATCTTCGATTACCAGATAAAGTGTTGTATCATCGGCATAAAGTCTAATATTGGAAGTAATATCTTTAACAATATCATTTATGTATATATTGAACAGGAGGGGCCCTAAAATGGATCCCTGTCGCACGCCAGCTTTAATGGTTTGATTTTTGGATTTCTCCCCATTTACAACTACATACTGTGAGCGGTTTGTTAGGTAGCTTTTAAACCATGCTAGTAGGTTACCTCTTATTCCAATTGAGTCTAATTTATGAATTAATCCGTCATGCCATACTCTATCGAATGCTTTACTTATATCACAGAATACTAATCTGACTTCTTTATTGTTGTCCATATTACTAGCAATGTAGTTTTCAATATCTATTAATTGGTAAATTGTACTGTCACCCGGAATGAAGCCTGACTGTAGGGGTGTTAACAATTCGTTTTCCACCAAGAAAGAAAAAATGTGTCTAAAAATTACTTTTTCCAGAATTTTACTGACAGAACTTGTCAAAGAGACTGGCCGATAGTTTACCTTGTCATTAACTGATGATTTCTTATGGATAGGCACAACACTGGCTTTCTTCCATGAACTTGGGAACTCATTACGTGATAGAGACAGATTAAAAAGATATGTCAGAGGGAAAGCTAACTGTTGAGGACATGCCTTAATGATTCTGTTATTAATTAAATCTGGTCCGCTAGCTTTCTGGGGATCTAACTTACTAATAACTGACATTACTTCTTCTTCAGAGATTACTATGGATTCCAGGCTCATTTCACAACGTGGGATGGGTGGTAGTTCCTTGTCATCGACAGAGTTAGCTTGATCAACAAAATACGTATTTAGTAAGTCTGCAATCGAGGTTGCATCGCTAATTATTTCCCCATCTTCTTCGAGTGGCGGGAAAAATTCATGCGAAACATTGTGCTTTTTAGAGAATGATTTCAGTGTCCTCCACCAGTGTTTACTGCCAAAGTTTCGAGTTGATACATAGGTTTCAGTTTTAAGATCGTATTCTGCTTTGGCTGCCCGTATAAGTGATATAGTTTCATTTCTATCATGCCTAAATCTAGCCCAGTCTTCGGCCCTATTTGTCTGCTTAGCTATTCTGTGTGATCGATCACACACTCGCATCATTTTACGGATCGTTGAATTCATCCAAGCTTTATCTTTCGGTCGTACTTCAATGGTTTTATTTGGTATGTAGTTTTTAGCTGATTCAATGATATATGATGTAAGGCTCTCTGTGGTTTCATTTAAATTTTCCGTGAAAAAGTCTTCCCACGTAGTTTGTGCAAAAATGTGCCTGTAATCCGTCTATATCCATATTAATATAATCCCAAATTTGTCTTTTAAAACAGGCAATTTTACTCTTTGTGAATTTTAACGTAACAGCAGTAGCATGGTGGTCACTACAAAAGGGAGGAATAACAGAACAATTTCCAACTAGAGTTGGGCACGATACTAAAATTAGATCAAGCAGACTGCAGGAGCGTTCAGTTACTCGCGTGGGGTCTTTGACAATTTGAGATAGGCTGTAGTCGTTTTCCAGCTGCCTGATCCTTGGGTGAGTATTCTTGAGACAGTCAAGGTTGAAATCTCCGACTGTCACACATTTCTGCGACATGTCATTTCTTGCTCTTTGGATAGATTCATCAATAAGACTCCAATAATAATTATTGCCAGTTGGGGGCCTGTATACAACTCCGAGTATAAATTTCTGGTTTTGACTTCGAATTTCTGTCCAGATTAATTCTAAGCCTGGGATTTCAAGATCACGCCGATGTTTCCAAACTATGTCAGACTTAATATAGACTGCTACTCCTCCCCCTAGTCCCTCCCCTCTGTCCATACGAATAGGTGGGTAATGGTAGCCTTGTATTTGAATATCATTATTTTGAACGGTATTTGTCAACAAAGTTTCCGAAACAGAAATGATATCATAATTTCCTAATTCAGCGTATCATATCAGTTTTGTTGCGGAGACCTCTAACATTGATGTGCACAATCTTTATTTCTCCAGGATTAACTTCGATATCTCCACTTGTAAACAAATGCATAAACATCATTATGCTTAAACCTCGAACTCCAACCGTGCATAGAAGCATCACAAGAAGAAAGTCATCGCGATTCAAAGTGGATTTTTGTCGGCCTCCACCCCTGAAAAGCCCAATTCTCGCGCGATAAGTCGATATATCGTCATCCATTTTGTACCATCGGTACACATGTAATACGAGTTTGCGAGAATTGGTCTTTCAAGATTTGAATTCTAATGTGAGACGAAAGTGGTACATTTCTCAGATCAGTTTTCGTGCAAAAACATTTTAAACAGAAAAACAAAATGAAATTTAAAATAATTGATGGATGTCGTTTCATTGAAACGAAAAATGGTATTTAGGTGATGCAGTATCAGATAGAAAATTAATGATGTTAATGTTTCTTACAAAACATTCATACATTCACATAACGATGGGTTTTGGTGGCCATTGAAAAAAAAAAAAAAATGGAGAAAACAAAAGAAGGAAAATGTGGGCACCAAAGCAAAAGCCAATAACCTCCTTGTCCGTATTTCATTTTCAGTTGAACACAAAATACAATTTTGTTTTATATAAATATGTTCTACTATAAACCATTGGAGAGTGATTGTGGGCACCCTCCAACAATTCGCAACCAATCCTATTTGGGATAACTAAATTAGACCACCAATCTTGAACATCAGAAACCACTCAACAAGTATCATCCTACCAATAAAATTTTCTAATTGCATTTTGATAGCGCAGAAGAGTTATCTCATAAAATTTTTGGACGAGATAAGTAAATTATCGTAACATGTAACTACTGCTGAAAATCTGTTCATTCACAGTACGCTAGAGAGTGCCCATGAACACTCTCCAGTGAACAATAAGGAAACAGTTCCATATCAAAAGACCGTCACTCAAGCAACATAAAATGCCATTGGTTTATAATGGCATTGAAAGTTCCATATCTTCCTCATAAAATTCTCAGAGAAGGTAAATATATTATCATTAACTAACTACTGGCCAGATAATGGGCATTAAGCAACTCCACATTGTGTGCCTAGGTACTGAAATAGTGGAGGAGGCTTCTGCATTTATTACACTTATATCAAAGGTCATGGTTCCAATATCTGTTTGAATATGTATTCATTCACACTTAAATTCACTCAAACCAACATAATATGTATAGAAAACTGAAATACTATGGGAAACTTCTATTGCCCTAATATGAATGATCATGATTGCAATATCTGTTGGGACAGTACCTGCAGAGTGCCCATGAACACTCTCCAAAAAACTCTTAAGAAAACAGCTCAATTTCAGCAAATGTTCATTCAACCAACTCTTATATTTATGACAGAATAGAAGAGTTGCATACGAACTCATGAAGTTCTAGGGGAGACTTCAACATGCATTGTACTTATACTAATAGCCGTGGTTTCAATATCTGCTTGGATATTTGTTCCCACACAGATTACTGGAGAGTGCCCATGAGACACTCCCCAATAAACTGTAACAAAACTGTCACAACAGAACCTTCAATCGACCAAACCATAATATGTATAGGTACTGAAATATAGGAGGAAACTTCTATTACATTAATCTTAATGGTCTCGGTTGCAACATCTTTCAGTATTTGTTCACCTACAGTTCCCTGGAGAGTGCCCAGGAGCACTCCCCAATAAACTATAAGGAAACAATTCTAAACAATAAAATTATTATTATTATTATTAACCAACATAATATGCTGATTTTGCTAAAAATATATTGTCTCGTCAAATCATTAAGTTTTCCTTGTTTAAAGACCCATCTGGCTTCAGTACATACAATACAGGCTTCAGGTCTATTTTTTTCCTGTCCAAACAGAGCTCCATGACCTCTGAAAACAAGATATAACTGAACAAATGCTTCAAACATACTTGAATGGTATAGGTACTGATATATACATACAGTAGTATTTCAAAATATTGGATAGTTATATGTGAGTCCTGCCCATATATTGGAAAAGTTCTTCATTCTCATAAATTCTTTGACTTCCAACTTAAAAGTGAGTACACTACAACCATAATAAAAACCATATCAAATTTATTTTATACTTAAAACTATAACTATAAACAAATAATACCCTAATCTTCATCAAAATATTACCCAAAACCTAAGACGTTTCGGCCCGATTCTCGAGACGTTTCGGCCCGATTGGAGGCCGAAAGTCCAGGCCGAATCGTCCCGGGCCGAAAAGTCCAAAGGCCGAAACGTCATAGAACCGCTGCACGCACTGTGCTGTACAGTACTAGACGTCACATGACCAAAACGTCACATTTCAAAATGGTCAAAACGTCACTTTTTTTGTCAAAACGTAACATTTTTTTTGTCAAAACGTCACATACCCTTGGTTAAAACATTACATACTTTTTGGTCAAAACGTCACATACTTTGGGTCAAAACATCACCCTCTCAGAGGGCAAGATAACGAGGCATTTGCCATTGCAAACTATTCCCTGTACAGTGTCCAAGCAACAAATGGAATGAATGATGAGTAACAAATGAATTTGTCCCACCCATTTCTATTTTGTATGTTAAGGTTGATTGACCCACCCAACTGTGTTTTTCAGAATTACACCCAAACCGGCCTTCAGCCAAACTGGCCTCTGCAATTTCGCCCATACCGGCCCCCACAATTTTACCCAAACCGGCCCGGCGCATTTTAACCACACTCGCCTATTAGTAGCTTTTCATGACATTGTAGAAAAATTTAGATTTTAGAAATATGAGAAAAAATGTTTGCCTACCTCCTTTTCCGAAAAAATTATCTGCATACGGGTACAGAAAATGCAATTATCCATTTGAAAATACCCAAAACGGAATAAAAACAACTTGTCGTTTCCAAATACCAAAAATTCCTGACAAGGTTAGTGACAAGATGCTACTACCAAAACTGTGTGATGACTGGTTAAGCTTATTTCAAACAAGCTGTCCCAAAATAAACGGGTGTGCCTAAACACTGCAGGTCACCACAAAGCTATCTTTTTGGATCACCAACGTTAGTTGTGTGAGCCTATGGCATAGCCCTCATGTTGGCGTCGGCGTCCGCGTCCGCTCTCAAATATTTTGAACTTTTGTGTACAGGTTTTGATTTTTTGGCTTTTCAAATTTTTTTTTAGTTTCAGCATATTGCTATAGTGGTTCACTATAACATTTAACTCTTTTCGAGGGTATTTTGTCGTAATTTTAACCCTTTGAATCAAATTTTAGACTTATTTTGATGTTTGCGTGCAGGTTTTGATGGGTTTTTTTTTCCTTTCTTTCAAGTGGAGATTTACCTTGCAGCATATGTCCATGCTTTCTATTGTATGTAAACATGCATCTTAGGGCTATGTTTGTATTATTTAACCCTTTTCCTGCTGAATTACTTCAATTTTGGACTTTTATGTACAGCTTTCGGACTTAGGCTTACAGCTTCTTACTTTTATGTACAGGTTGTGATAAAAAAAAAACAATTTCAAGTGAGGTTGACCTCACTGCATATTGCAGTGGTGGTTATTATAACATTGATATCTTTCCAGTGCATGTTTAAAAATTTTTTAACCCCTTGAATAGATTTTTAGACTTATTTTGACGTTTGCGTGCAGCTTTTCATGGGTTTTTTTTTTTTCCTTTCTTCCAAGTGTAGAGTTTCTGCATATTGCTATGGTGGTTCACTATAACATTTAACTCTTTTCCAGGGTATTTTGTCTTAATTTTAACCCTTTGAATCAAATTTTAGACTTATTTTGATGTTTGCGTGCAGGTTTTGATGTTTTTTTTTTCCTTTCTTCCAAGTGGAGATTTACCTTGCAGCATATGTCCATGCTTTCTATTGTATGTATACATGCATCTTAGGGCTATGTTTGTATTATTTAACCCTTTTCCTGCTGAATTACTTCAATTTTGGACTTTTATGTACAGCTTTTGGACTTAGGCTTACAGCTTCTTACTTTTATATACAGGTTGTGATAAAAAAAAAACAATTTCAAGTGATGTTGACCTCACTGCATATTGCAGTGGTGGTTATTATAACATTGATATCTTTCCAGTGCATTTTTAAAATTTTTTTTAACCCTATGAATAGATTTTTAGACTTATTTTGACGTTTGTGTGCAGGTTTTCATGGGTTTTTTTTCTTTCTTTCTTCCAAGTGTAGAGTTTCTGCATATTGCTATGGTGGTTCACTATAACATTTAACTCTTTTCCAGGGTATTTTGTCTTAATTTTAACCCTTTGAATCAAATTTTAGACTTATTTTGATGTTTGCGTTCAGGTTTTGATGTTTTTTTTTCCTTTCTTCCAAGTGGAGATTTACCTTGCAGCATATGTCCATGCTTTCTATTGTATGTAAACATGCATCTTAGGGCTATGTTTGTATTATTTAACCCTTTTCCTGCTGAATTACTTCAATTTTGGACTTTTATGTACAGCTTTTGGACTTAGGCTTACAGTTTCTTACTTTTATGTACAGGTTGTGATAAAAAAAAAACAATTTCAAGTGAGGTTGACCTCACTGCATATTGCAGTGGTGGTTATTATAACATTGATATCTTTCCAGTGCATTTTTAAAAAAAATGTTAACCCTTTGAATAGATTTTTAGACTTATTTTGACGTTTGCGTGCAGGTTTTCATGGGTTTTTTTTTTTTCCTTTCTTCCAAGTGTAGAGTTTCTGCATATTGCTATGGTGGTTCACTATAACATTTAACTCTTTTCCAGGGTATTTTGTCTTAATTTTAACCCTTTGAATCAAATTTTAGACTTATTTTGATGTTTGCGTGCAGGTTTTGATGTTTTTTTTTTCCTTTCTCCCAAGTGGAGATTTACCTTGCAGCATATCTCCATGCTTCTTAGGGGTTATTATTATATTATTTAACCCTTTAGCTGCTTATTTTCTTTAATTTTGGACTTTTGTGTGCAGGTTTTGAACTTTTTTTTTTACTCCAGCCACCCGTTTACATTGGCCACCTGTTGGTGAGCCACGGGGTACTGATACCCCCTCTAGTTACTCAACAATATTCACTCATTGGGCTAATAAAATGCCAGTTGCATGGTTTGGGGTCACTGGCCACTTTTTGTTGGCCTATACAATGCCAAAGGCCGATAACAAACTTGTTTCCAAATATAATATAATAATAATAATAATAAATACAGTTTAGAGCCATGAATCCACGTAATTGCTCTCAGACTTCACAATGTAGAGGGGGGAAATGTGTATACATACATAAAATGCATACTCAGTGAACCAGGGCATTGAAAAACAATACACATTCTTTCCAATGGGACTGGTCGTTGAAATACATTTTGAAAGAGATGAGTTTTGAGGCACTTTTTGAATGACGTGTGTGTAAGTGGTACATTCAGGTGATGAGGCAAAGTGTTCCAGAGAAAAGGGCTGACGACCGAAAAGGCCTAATCCCCCGCCGTCACAAAGTTACCAGGGTTATGACATAGTTTATTAGAAGAGGGCGATCTCAGGGATCTTGAAGGTGTATAATGCTGGAGTAGGTTATAAAGATACATTGGGGCCAACCCATTAAGGTATTTGTAGACCAAAATAAGAATTTTGAATATGTTATCATATTCTGTGGATGTGCTTCATATTATGTTTGGTCTTAAATTATTTGGTCTGTATGGATTTGCCTTGTTAATATTTATGGGAGAGTGCCTGTATGAACTCTCCCATAAATAGTGACAAGGCAAAAACATGTATAGAAAATTTGTGGATGTGCTTCATATTATGTTTGGTCTTAAATTATTTGGTCTGTATGGATTTGCCTTGTTAATATTTATGGGAGAGTGCCTGTATGAACTCTCCCATAAATAGTGACAAGGCAAAAACATGTATAGAAAATTTGCCGACGAAAAATAATGTACCAGTTAATCTAAAGCTTAATTCGCTTGGAAGCGTGAAAGATCATTCAGTCATTTACTCTTGGATGTTTTTCAATTGTCCTTGTTTTGCTTTTCGTTTTCTTTGCCCTGGTTTCTTAGCACCATTTATTGATAACAACACCATTCGCATGCCATCCATTGTTCTAATAAATCCACCACTCAGCGGTTTTGGTTTTTTAAAACACAACCCCAGAATTAGTCAGTTAAACTTACCCGACAGTACTCGGCACAGAGTTGCCGAAAACGTTATCACAACAACTGCAGCTTCCCTCCAAGCTTTTGTTTTTACGTGCAAAGAGGGGACCGCAGGGCCATGTGTGCTCAAAGGCTTTAACAATGAGAAAAACACAAAATTGTTTTGTTTTTAACTGCGTGTTTGTAGAATCTTGGGTTAAACCTCTCTTTTGTTCTTTACACAAGATTTGTTGATCAATCTGATTATTTACATCGTCAGGGCTGTGTGTGAAACCTCTTTCATTTGCTGAATATTCTCCTCTTATCGGCCTTTGGGATTGTATGGGTCAACGATAAGTGACCAGTGACCCCAAACCATGCAACTGGCATTTTATTAGCCCAATGAGTGAATATTGTTGAGCAAAAAGATAGTTTTCTGGTGACCTGTGGTGTTTAGGCACACCGAAACAAACTGGTATTATTCAGACTGAGTGCTGATTGGTTACTGTTTTTCAAAAACGCATTCCCAAAATCTTGGTTGTAGTCTGGCGCCGCTGATCAGCAAAACAACGTGTCATGCACAAATCAAATGAAAAATGGAACAAACATTTAGCGGTTTTTGAAGTGTTCTCTGTGATTAACCTAAGGGTGCTTTGCAGAAAACCACTGAAATCATATCGTCATATCGTCTGCCACAAACAATAGATCAAAATATGTTATGTCTGTTTTTGTTCTTGTGGCTATTTACGATACCATGATGAAAAAACACAAACACTGTCAGCTGTTGCACTTTTAATAAACAAAAAGTTAGATTGATTATTGAATTATTGTGTTAATAAATGTATGTACATATTTCAAAAAGATCTGTGTATTTCTTTTTCCTGCCTGTAAAATTCTTGGAGGCCGATTTGGGTTAAACTGTGGCGGACGTTCAGGGTAAAAGTTTGGATGCCGGTTTGGGTAAAATGTAGAGGCCGGTTTGGGTAAAAATGTTGGAGGCCGGTCTGGGTGTATTCGGTTTTTCATAGGTCTCGGAGCGCCCATTTTGGGTGTATTCGGTTTTTCATAGGTCTCGGAGTGCCCATTTTGAAATAGGGACACACTAAAAAGTGCAGCCCAAGCTGAGGAAAAAGTGTAGCTGGGAAATAAAATTCTCGTCTTCACTGTTCTTTGTCGTTTAGTTTGCGTAATGTTTTGATATATAAAACAAAGATGACAACGTGAGTCAGGTTAAGTTGAAATAGACTTTGTATATCCCATCTTTTGTGAAATATACGATAAATTATCTCTGAGAGACATTACAGAGCGAGCCAACTAATTAATTTACAGTTTGACTGTGTTTTCACAGCAAATCCGATTATTCTTAACAATGGTGATTATTCTTTGTTTTTCTTTATTGCTATTCTGTTTTCTGAGTGTGAAAAGATATCTGAATGTTTAGGAAAATATCTGGGGGCACAGTGGCTCAGTTGGTAGAGGTGCAGGCTGCAAGCCGAGAGGTCCTCGGTTCGAATCCCACCTGCGGCAACCGCGTTGTGTCCTTGGGCAAGACACTTCACCCCAATTGCCTACATGGGGGCCCGATGACGCTGTGTACTGAGGCGTACTGCACGTCGATGGTGCGCATGTCTTCAACCAATCTAACCCTGCCTGTGCTGCGGTGCAGAGTTCAGAGTTACGATGTTGGAGAGCTGACAGCTGCTCGTCGTTGCTCGGTGGTTCTCTCCGGGTACTCCAGCTTCCTCCACCTGTAAAACTGTCTCGGTCACGATTAGCCATTGTGCATAAGTATGTGACCTTAAACACCAATAAAATATAAATAAATAATTAGGAAAATATCTGAATATTTATCATTTACAATGCATGCATGTTTTCAACAATTGTGAACTGAACGTTCTAAGCAAAGACTGAGTTTATTTCCGATGATCATACAACATGAAGGGAGATATAATTACATATTTTTTTCAATGTTAATTTTAAAAATGTATAAACCAATAAGTCAATTTGAACACGAGTACATTTTACATGAAAATTTCATAAAAAGTTATATGTGACAAAACTGATTGGAAAATGTTCCTCATATGATGAGGTTATGTTTCTAGTTATGCCCATTTGAATTTTTGAGGGAGCTTGGTGGCTCAGTGGTCGACTGGTGGACTTCTATGCTCGAGGTCCCGAGTTCGATCCCTGTCCGGGATGACCCATGTTGTGTCCTTGGGCAAGGCACCGTATCCTAGTTGCCTACATGGGATCACGATGGTGTTGTGTACTAAGGTGTACTGCACGTCGATGGTGCACATGTCTTCAACTGCTGTAACCATGCTTGAGCGTAGCTTGAACAGAGTTAGAATGTTGCGGTGCTGACAGTTGCTCATCGATGCTCAGTGGTTCTCTCGGGGTACTCTGACTTCCTCCACCTGTAAAACTGTCACGGTCACGATTAGCTATTGTGCATAGGTATGTGACCTTAAACACCAATGAATAAATAAATTTGAATTTTCGAAAAACGTCCAAAAGTTAGTCATTGGGACATAGTGCTTTCTATTTAAATTTTAGAACCAGAGATGCCCCATGTGAAAAACTCACCTGGCCTGTGAACAGGTTTCTATAGAGAGGATTTTTTCCTACTCTTACATGTATTTAACTCACTTTTCAAAACTCGTGAATCTTCTATATGTGGGTCGCCCATAATGTTGCAATTGTACACTAAAGATAAACTAGGAAACAATAAACTAGAGTTTCCGACATAGAGGAAGAGATGGGTGAAAATTTCCGACATGGGTACTATTAACATACAATATGCCCTCGAAATAGCTTGGGTAAGAGGGCAGATCTTTTTTGAAGATTAGAGACCTAAAATCGCAAAACAAGGGTTACAAAGCAGTACAGAAATTTCTCATACCTTCAATCTTAGTTTTCAACGGGTAGTTAATGCAGAACAGAATTTACTCGTATTATCGAGCTCAGCATGCAAACTTTCAGCGGTTAAACATATTTTTCTCTGACAAGAGATTCTGAGAGGTGTGAATCTGAATCACCTCACAATATCCAAATTGTCCCGCTCATTTCACCTCCCCCCTCCCCTCCCCACACACACACTCAAGATCAATGAAACAGTGTAACATTTTTCAAACATTTTCCACGACGAGATGGTGTTTCCATGAAAATCTTAGAAAGATTTGAAAAAGTTGTCCACTATGAAATAATTAATATGTGACGTTTTGACCAAAAAAGTGTGTGTCGTTTTGACCAATAGTATGCGACATTTTGACCAAAAGTATGTGACGTTTTGGCTATAAAATGTGACGTTTTGACCAGTTTGAAATGTGACGTTTTGACCTGTTTCCACGCATGTTGCCAACAGTTTCCGATTCTTTACTATAATCGGATGTACCCAATTTCAGCTTGTGTGACAACAAAGCCACATGAAGCCAAACACACAATGGTATCACTTAAAAAACAATAACAAAATCACTTTTTATCTCTGAAACTGATGATGAGGAGAAAATACCTATGCTAAAATGCAAGATATATTCTTCCAATTGCACAATGCTCTGTGCAGAACAAAGGAGAAGAGAAGAGGTTTGTTCACATTTTTATTATAATCAAGGATTACAGATATTTCGTCCCAATCAATCAATACCGTTACCTTCCTGAACTGCACAGGACGTTTACACTTGGACAATGCGCCCCTCCCGAATCTGAATTTTTATTAAATTATTTTTTTATTCGTTCAACTTTAAAGTAAAAAACAAAATAATTATTTCACTGCCCTACAGTTATGTTTATTTTTTCTTTGTCCTCTTTTTCACTTGCAAGTAATGTTGTACACACTCATCTGAGACATCATTGCCTCAGTTCATCTGTCGCAATTAAATTGAGTGTTCAAGGGCACAAAAAATACGAATGAAAACACAGATAATTTCATTAATTTGTTTCACTTTTTTATTTTTAGCTCAACTTTGACGTAAGTCAAATTTGAGCTTATGCCATGGCCTGTCGTCCATATTTATGAACCGATTTTTATGAAAATTCTTGGGTACCTTTGTTATCACAGTGGGACGAAAACAAGTGTTTTTGGGTCCGGTCCGAAATTCAAGTTGGCCGCTGGCAGCCATTTTGTACAAAATTAGGTGCAATCAGATTTTTGCTCAGAACTTCCATATGAAAGCTCTGATTTGAATAATTTTTTGTGTGAATGTTTAGTACCATGGGATACATCACATATAACACAGGTTTTTTTCTTGTGCGTAAATTATGCAAATTAGATGAAATTTAATGTATTTAGTGTTACTTTTAGCACTGTAAGTGCAAATGCGAATACGGCTCAGGCTGGAGGCCATATTTACGAACTGATTTTTACGAAACTTCTTGGGTACCTTTGTTATCACAGTGGGATGAGAACAAGTGTTTTTGGGTCCGGTCCGAAATTCAACCGTTGGCAGCCATTTTGTACAATATTGAGTGCAATCAGATTTTTGCACAGAACTTCCATATGAAAGCTCTGATTTGAATAATTAGCTTAACTTGACATAGTCAAGATAAGCTATTGCCATCACGCGTTCAGAAGTCTTGTTTGCCTGTTAGTCTGTGAGTCTGTTCACATTTTCCTTTGGCACGGGCTACACCCTGCAGTTCTTGTCTAATTGTCACGAAATCTCATATGCAGGTTTGGGGTCATGTCTAGATGAGAACGTCCCCTTTTGGTCGTGATCGGTCAACCGGTATGGCTGCCCGAACCCAAAACCCGAAAACCATTAGCACAGTCTACAGGTCGTACTTAGAAGGGATTTCATTGTAACTTGATAGGATGCCTCTGTATAATGCCTAGATGAGAACGTCCCCTTTTGGGCATGATCTGTCAACCGTGATGGCTGCCCAAGCCCGAAACCCAAAAACTTTTAGCACAGTCTGCAGGTCATGTTTAATATGGAGGGTTTTCATTGTAACTTGGTAGGATGACTCCTTATGATGTCTAGATGAGAATTTCCCCGTTTGGGCATGATCTGCCAACCGTGACAACTGCCCGAGGCCAAAACCCAAAAACCTTTAGCACAGTCTACTGGTCATATTTATTGAGGAATTTCATTGTAACTTGGTGGGTTGACTTCATATAATGTCAGGATGAGAAAGTCCCCTTTTGGACGTGATTGGGAAACTGTGACGGCTACAGGGGCCCGAAGCCCGAAAACCTTTAGCACAGTCTACAAGTCATATTTATGAAGGGATTTCATTGTAACTTGGTAGGATGACTCCAAATAATGTCTAGATGAGAACGTCCCATTTTGATCGCGATCATTCTGCCTTGATGGGTTCCCGAGCCCCAAAACCTTTAGCATAGGCAAAAGGTCATATTTATGGAAGGATTTCATTGTAACCTGTTTGGTTGACTCCATATAATGCCTAGATGATAACATCCCCTTTTGGTCGAGATTGGTCAACTGTGATGGCTACGGGTGCCCGAAGCCCGAATACCTTGAGCAGTCTACAGGTCATATTTATGAAGGGATTTCATTGTAACTTTGTAGGATCACTCCAGATGATGCCCAGATGAGATTGTCCTCTTTGGTTGCGGTCATTCAACCAGGAGGGCTGCCCGAGCCCGAATCCCGAAAACCTTTAGCACAGTCTACAGGTCATATTTATGAAGGGATTTCATTGTAACCTGGTAGGTTGACTTCATATAATGTCTAGATGAGAACGTCCCCTTTTGGACACGATTGGGCAACTGTGATGGCTACAGGGACCTGAAGCCCGAAAACCTTTAGAACATTCTACAAGTCATAATTATGAAGGGATTTCATTGTAACTTGGTAGGATGACTCCAAATAATGTCTAGATAAGAACATCCCCCTTTGGTCGCGATCATTCAGCGATTATGGCTGCCTGAGCCCAAAGACCTTTAGCATAGTCTATAGGTCGTATTTACGGAAGGATTTCATTGTAACTTGTTAGGTGGACTCCATATAATGCCTAGATGATGACATCCCCTTTTGGTTGTGATTGGTCAACTGTGATGGCTACAGGTGTTCAAAGCCCGAAAATCTTAAGCACAGTCTACAGGTCATATTTATGAAGGGATTTAATTGTAACTTGGTAGGATGCCTCTGTATAATGAAAAGATGAGAACGTCCCCTTTTGGGCATGATCTGTCAACCGTGATGGCTACCCAAGCTCGAAACCCCAAAACTTTTAGCACAGTCTGCAGGTCATGTTTAATATGGAGAGATTTCATTGTAACTTGGTAGGATGACTCCTTATGATGTCTAGATGAGAATTTCCCCATTTGGGCATGATCTGCCAACCGTGACAACTGCCCGAGCCCAAAACTCGAAAACCTTTAGCACAGTCTACTGGTCATATTTATTGAGGAATTTCATTGTAACTTAGTGGATTGACTTCATATAATGTCTGAATGAGAAAGTCCCCTTTTGGACGTGATTGGGCAATTGTGACGGCTACAGGGGCCCGAAGCCCAAAAACCTTTAGCACAGTCTACAGGTCATATTTATGAAGGGATTTCATTGTAACTTGGTAGGATGACTCCAAATAATGTCTAGATGAGAACGTCCCATTTTGATTGTGATCATTCAGCCTTGATGGGTTCCCGAGCCCCAAAACCTTTAGCATAGGCAAAAGGTCATATTTATGGAAGGATTTCATTGTAACCTGTTTGGTTGACTCCATATAATGCCTAGATGATAACATCCCCTTTTGGTCGTGATTGGTCAACTGTGATGGCTACAGGTGCCCGAAGCCCGAATACCTTGAGCACAGTCTACAGGTCATATTTATGAAAGGATTTCATTGTTACTTTGTAGGATCACTCCAGATGATGCCCAGATGAGATTATCCCCGTTGGTTGCTGTCATTCAACCAGGAGGGCTGCCTGAGCTTGAAGCCCGAAAACCTTTAGCACAGTCTACACGTCATATTTATGAAGGGATTTCATTGTAACTTGGTAGGTTGACTTCATATAATGTCTAGATGAGAACGTCCCCTTTTGGACACAATTGGGCAACTGTGACGGCTACAGGGGCCTGAAGCCCGAAAACCTTTAGAACATTCTACAAGTCATAATTATGAAGGGATTTCATTGTAACTTGGTAGGATGACTCCAAATAATGTCTAGATGAGAACATCCCCTTTTGGTCGCGATCATTCAGCGATTATGGCTGCCTGAGCCCAAAGACCTTTAGCATAGTCTATAGGTTGTATTTATGGAAGGATTTTATTGTAACTTGTTAGGTTGACTCCATATAATGCCTAGATGATGACATCCCCTTTTGGTTGTGATTGGTCAACTGTGATGGCTACAGGTGTTCGAAGCCCGAAAATCTTGACCACAGTCTACAGGTCATATTTATGAAGGGATTTCATTGTAACTTTGTAGGATCACTCCAGATGATGCCCAGATGAGAATGTCCCCTTTTGGTTGCAATCATTCAACCATTATGGCTGCCCGAGCCCGAAGCCCGAATACCTTTAGCATAGTCTACAGGCCATATTTATGAAGGGATTTCATTGTAACTTGGTAGGTTGACTTCATATAATGTCTAGATGAGAACGTCCCCTTTTGGACATGATTGGGCTACTGTGACAGCTACAGGGGCCCGAAGCCTGAAAACATTTAGAACAGTCTACTGGTCATAATTATGAAGGGCTTTCATTGTAGCTTGGTAGGATGACTCCAAATAATGTCTAGATGAGAACGTTCCCTTTTGGTCGCGATCATTCAGCCTTTGATGGCTGCCCGAGCCCAAAACCCCAAAACCTTTAGCATAGTCTATAGGTCATATTTATGGAAGGATTTCATTGTAACCTGTTAGTTTGACTCCATATAATGCCAAGATGGTGACATCCCTTTTTGGGCGTGATTGGTCAACTGTGATGGCTTCAGGGGCCCGAAGCCCAAAAACCTTGAGCACAGTCTTCAGATCTTATTTATGAAGGAATTTCATTGTTACTTCGTAGGATCACTCCAGATGATGCCCAGATGAGAATGTCCCCTTTTGGTTGCGAGCATTCAACCATGATGGCTGCCCGAGCCCAAAGCCCTAAAACCTTTAGCACAGTCCACAGGTCATATTTATGAAGGGATTTCATTGTAACTTGGTAGATTGACTTCATATAATGTCTAGATGAGAACGTCCCCTTTGGACGCAATTGGGAAACTGACGGCTACAGGGGCTCGAAGCCCGAAAACCTTTAGCACAGTCTACAAGCCATATTTATGAAGGGATTTCAATGTAACTTGATAGGATGACTCGTTTTGGAATAATTTCACTGTAACTTGGTAACTTTCGTTAATATACGTTAACTGTGAGGGCAACATACATTAACTGTGAGGTCATATTAACCCACCCCTCAGCTCTTTAGTACAGTGTACACCTCATATTATTTTTATCAAAAACATAGCATACAGGGAACAGAAATGAACATATTCCCAATTATCACAATTCTTGTCTTATTTCATAATCCTTTCATAAACATTGAACATTATCCTTTTCATCAAACACAACACACAAGTTAACCTACAGTGTCATTGACACTTTCATTTTTTGTGTGAATGTTTAGTACCATAGGATACATCACATATAATACAGGTTTTTTTGTCGTGCATAAATTATGCCAATTTAGACTAAGTTTGATCTATTTTGGACCACACCCAAAACGAGTGGTGGATCCAAAATTCAAGATGGCCACCAGCAGCCATTTTGTACCAAAATTAGTGCAATCAGTTTTTTGTACAGAACTTCTGTATGAAAGTTCTGATTTGAATAAATGTTTGTATGAATGTTTAGTAACATGGAATACATCACATATAATACAGGTTTTTTTCTTGTGCAGAAATTATGCAAATTAGATTAACTTTGATTTATTCAGTGCTACTTATACACAATAAGTGCACATGTCAATACAGCTCGGGCTAGAGTCTGTATTTATGAACCGATCTTCATGAAACTTCTTGGGTACCTTTGTTATCACCTTGGGACGAGAACGAGTGTTTCTGGTTGCAGTCCAAAATTCAAGATGGCTGCCAGTGGCCATTTTGTACCGAAATTAGGTCCAGTCAGTTTTTTGTACACAACTTCTATACAGCACAGGCTAGAGGCTGTATCTATGAACCGATCTTGACAATACTTTACATGTACCTTTGTTATCAGGTCATTACCTAGATGTTTGTCATTGCTGTGTCATAAACTATACATGTACATGTCTTAAACAAGTTGAGCTACAGTGTCATTGACACTTTCATTTATTTCATCTAATGTATTCACCCTCTCATCAATAATAATCCACAGCATAATGCATATTCTAATTCCTTCTTAAACATTTGTAGGTCTTAAAACTGTAAATTAGGATAATAAGGAAATGGGTACAGAATCAATAAGAAATAAAAATAGGTTCCCTGATAGCTGTTGTTGGAACCCAAAAGTAGGTACCATGGGGTTCCCAGACATCAAATACACAGAACCTGTTTTAAGGTTCCACAAATTTCTGAAATCTGCATGCCTGCTGGAGCTAGGGGTGCACCATTCCTCCCAGTCCCATTTCAACTCAACCCTTCTGCTCACTGCAGAAAAAGCTGTCCAGATAAAAGCCCCTCTCCTACACAAACGTACAGCAGTCTTTCAATTCTGTTGCGCTCTCGCTTTTGCAGTTCATTGCGCATACAATTTTTATTTTTCTGCGAATAGTCAACAGCATGCATCAGCTCTGCCTTGCGAGCTATTAAAATGTTTGTGGGAAAAGGGTCAAATATTACAGGATGTGCAGATAACTATTAACAATACGGCCTAAAAAGTTCTAAAAAAATCTGTATCTCAGGCCCACCCACCTTGTCATTTGGGCTGCTGCATGCTAGGCTTGCTGTGATTATGAAATTCCATAGTCGATTAATCAGAGCCCAAAATCGACGATTAGTCAACTTTTTTGACCACGTTTTTTTAACAAAGGGTCGACTAAAACGAGATGGCTGAATGGTCCTAAAGATAGGTATAACCGGGCGCGTGTGGCCGTGTACATTTCAAATAACATGGTGACAGAGTCAACGATCCATCATTCCTATATTATAAGGCTTGGTGAATGTCGGAATGAACGTTTCGTTGAGTAAATGGGCAACTGAACAAAAAACGAACATAATTCCCAATGTATTATGATGATTGATTTTCTGAAGGGGTGGGGGTGGGGCAGATATTCCCACACTCGACAGGGCGCAAAATCCACAGCTCCGCTCTTTGAAATCACAATGGAACGGTCCTTGCTCCAGCCTCCAGATAATGGCAGATATATATGCTGCACTGATAAATGTCTAAATGCTGACCAAAGGGAGACAACAAAATGACAACTTCCTCTTGACTTTTGTGTTCTTGACCCATGATTGAAAATGGCTTCGCAAATTTCATGAAACGCAGCGAGTTTCATTTCGTGTTGTTCAAAATAAAAGATTTATGAGCAAAGAATGGTTATTGGAAACGATGTTGTTTAAAATACGGACATGTTGTTGACATGACGAGAGCAGTAATACTTGAAAATAACTTTCATATTCCCCCCCCCCCCCCCCCCAAATCATTAAAGTGGGAAGTAATTACCGCAAACATTTCCGAATCAGACTTAGAAAAATGACGATTTATTTGGGGGGGGGGGGGGTGGGGGGGTGGGGGGGGGGAGGGAGGGCTGAGGCCATCCTCCTTTACCGCCATTTGTTCTACCACTGTCATTTATACATCCAGAAAAGTTCTCATGTATATACAGCGTGATCACGTTCTGGCAAGGCAGTGGTGTCGTTATACATGCGGGGGTAAAAAAAATCGACTTTCAAATTTAAAGTCGATCAACCGGCATGACCGACGATTAGTCAAATTTTTGCATAATCAAGCCTACTGCATGCTCTCTTTTCATAACTGATGCAAACTTAAAAAAAATAAGAATTAAATGTTTTATGTCTGATATTTTACCAAAGTTAATAAAATTGATAAATTTGTCCCTTGAGTGCAACAAGGCTTTACAATGCTTAAGCATTGTGAAGCCTTCTTTCACTCAAAGGGCGAAATACACAACCTCCACCCATGCTGTTCTTTAGACTATGAGGCCTAAAACATAAAATAAGCCAAGAATATGAACTTTCGATGGCAAAGAAATAATTAAAAAAATAAAAATAAAATAAAAAACTACCTGCTAACATGCAATTTTACAAAAATTTGCCTCGGAAACAGAAGATCTGCTTTGTGGGGCCTATTCCATGAATTTTATATTTGAATCTATAAGATTCCAAAACTTCAAACTAATCAAATTTTGCTCCGAAAATTCTAATGTAAACAAAGTGATTCAGCAAACTTAAAATATCAAATACTGATAATAGTAATGCTGAGACACAAGATATGCATCACAAGTAATCTCCCTCGATATACATCAATATTAAAATGTCAAACAAAGTCAGTATATAATGTTGAACATAGCACATGAAAGTATGTTGTATTTGTCAAAATTTACCAAATTTTATCTAAGGCCTGTAAAAATTTTTTTCTTGTTTCTCCTGCAATATTTTTATACTGTACCAATGACCCTGACATAGCTGGTGCTAACTCTTAAAATATAGGGCCAAACACAAATTTTGCCCCCCAATCCCCAAAATTTGCATCTAAAACCAAAGAAAACATGTCCTGAAAGGCCCTCCACACTTCGCCTCTACTGCGCATGCGCAGTGTCAAGGACGTTCCGAAATTGGCGCCATTAATCATTCTAAGTTTGGCCCTTCATCAGTTAACATCTGACTGATCTTTGTGCTTGTAAATCTCAGTTTAAATGATGCCAGACACATAAATATTAGTGAAATGGTGATTCTAAGGAGGATAGAGAAGGAGGAGAGGAAAAAATGTGTGACAGAATATTATCAGGGCTGTAACTTAAAATTTGTTAATGAAATTATGTTAAGTTACCTATTTTCGAGGCAGCAGCCATTTTGTTGTCATTCTGATTATTTAGTTACACTGTTTTTTAAGTGTTTTCCTCTCTCCCTGTCCTTTAAGTCCCCCCTTGCTATTCTCCCATGCTTTTGGCATAGTTTTTGTAATTATTATTACTAAATTTTCTTGGGAGTTTTAGCTGAATAACAGAATGAATTCTGTTCTTTTCCCCATGTTTACGTCTTCACCTACGGGTGGTTAGGCGTTGTGTTCTGCATCTACCATCTGATGTTCTGCAGTTTCTTCCCTGGAAGTCTCTGTTTTGCATCAGATAGTGTATTTTTGGTAACTGATTTCGGGCCTGGGTGCCTGGAGTCTTATTTTAGTGTTTTTACACTCATTGTTTACATTTACAACAGCCCTCTGTGTGAGGGGGGTTTTTTTGGAAAATAATATCTTGATGTTATTTTAATCATAACTAGATACAT
This sequence comes from Pictodentalium vernedei, assembly GCA_031216915.1. Taxonomy (NCBI): domain Eukaryota; kingdom Metazoa; phylum Mollusca; class Scaphopoda; order Dentaliida; family Dentaliidae; genus Pictodentalium; species Pictodentalium vernedei. Next base: position 365,180,641 of record CM062294.1, read on the forward strand.
TATTATTGTTCGTAAGTGTTGAATAAATTGTTTAAAATATTTTTAAAATTTTTGTCCACACTTAGGCTTGGGATCCATTGGGGCTCAACGTTACTTTTCAGAAACTTGGGCTGTTCTGAAAAAATATTTTTTCAAAATATTTTGATTTCAATTATTTTTTCTATATTAATGGATCATATTATTATTATGTATTTTGATTGCCAGGGGTTAGTGCGAGTACCAGGACTTGTTTTCTTTTCACATTGAAGGATATTGATCAATTGTATTAAGAGGAAGTCTTCCTCTGACTTTATAATCATTCTATATGTGGTCAGTGTACTCGCATTAACTCCTGTTCTGTATCGTATGATTTCGATGACAATATGGGAAGCGTATGTCACGGTATGTTATTGGGGAATTGGACACTCCGGTCCTTTCCCCGCAGGGTCACTCTACTTTATCAATTTCTCTTTCAGACGATCAAGATTAGGGTGATGTATCTGTGATGTCTTCCAACAGTGTGCCTCCGTCGTCACAATTAATGAAGGGCTAGCGGAAAAGTGCTCATGTAATACGCCAATTGCCTAAGAGGATCCTAGTAGGTTCGACGGCCTTTGATGTCCGCTAGCTTGCCCGGTGTAGCGTCCATTCACCGAATGGTTCGGCAGCCGGGTTCGTCCGTTGCGGTCTAGAAGGAATTTTGGGGTGATGCGAGCACTATAAATCAACCTAATGCACACCCAGTGACGGCGGATCGGAGGGAGAACGGAGGAAGCCTTTTAGTCCGGTTCATAGCCCGTTTCGGTCCTTCCGGACGGCAAGCGAGAGAGGCCCCTCTCTCGTTCAACAACATCTGGCCCCAGATGTTGTGGTACAAAATGTGTCGCAAGCGGAGCATACGTCCGTCGCTCGAGACGCTCCGTTGTATAGGCAGTCCGCGGAGACTGCTAAGGCTTCCTCTTCTCTCAGCGCACACGACCGCACCTTGGCTGCGTGACCGCCGATATATTACCAGCTTCGCCGATCAAAGATTCTTCGGCGACCAGGTCACACCATCCGGTAGCCAGGGACACGAGGCCTGCAGACTCCGGACGTTCGCATAGGAAGTGTGCGGGAGTCAACGTACACGGAGCTTCCGGCGGCAATGCATCGTAAGACCGCTACTGCACAGGCCTCGGGAACGGACGTGCTTTCCTAAATATCACAGTTTATCGCAGCATTCCAGCATCAACTGAATCTGTCGCATATTTTTTATCCGACGATGCTGGGTCGGACCGCCCCGCGGAAGCGGGTACGGACGTCCGAAAGTTTCATCCGGTCCGACGGGATACCGAAAGGGATGTGGAGGATTTCGAGCTTTCCCTTTTGGAACAACATATGCTGTTGTGTATGTCATCTGACTTGGTTTTCTACAGCTTCTTTCGTCGGACCAGATTGCTGCGATGCCGGATAAGAAACTGATAGCGTCGGTGGACTTAGAAATTTTTGGTTCGGTTCAGGGACATCGTCCCTCAGTTCCGACATAGTCCAATAATGTCACACAAACTTTCGAATTATTGAACGACGCTATATATATTATTATTTTATGCTTGCTATAACCAAGCATTTCTGGTTTCTTGTTCGCAAAGTTACGGAGATGTCTTTCAAAAGTGTGCCTCTGTCGTCATAGTTAATGAAGAGCTAGCGGCAATAAGTGCTCATGGATTATGTCTATCGCCTACGGAGTGACATTCGCTAGCTCACCCGGTGTAGCGTACATTCATCGAATGCTTCGGCTGCCGGGTTCGTCCGTTGCGGTCTAGGAAGGAGATTTGGGTGATGCGAGCACTTTAATTACTTTAGTACTCACCCAGTGACGGCAGATTGAGGACAGATCGGAGGAAGCCTGTTAGTCCGGTTCCTGGCTGGTCCAGGTCCGTCCGGGCTGTGAGCGAGAGAGGTCCCTCTCTCGTCCAACAACATAGGGGACCGCATGTTGTGGTTCAGATATTTTACATTCGGAGCATATGTCCGTCGGTCGGGACGCTCCGTTATATTGACAGTCCGAGAGACTGTCCTTAATGCTTCCTAATTGTCACAGCAGGGCACACGACCGCACATTGGCTACGTGACCTCGAGTATCCGATCAGTTTCGTCATTCAGTGATACCACGCCGAATAGGTCGCGCCATCCGGTAGCCAAGGGACACGAGGCCTATACACTCCGTTCGCTCGCATATTGGTAGTATGCACGGGGTAACGATCACGGAGCTTCCAGCAGCAATGCATCGTAAGACCGCTTCTCCTCAGGCCTCAGTGACGGACGTGCTATCCGAGTTAGCACAGTTGTTTCGCAGCATCCCAGCAATTGACAGTTTCTCGGTCGAATCAGGAATTATCCGACGGCGCTGGGTCGGTGCGGTCCGCGGTTGCATCAGGTACGGACGACCGAACGCTTTATAGGGTCCGACAGGATGGCGAAAGGGATTCGAAAGATTTCAAGTTTTCCCTTTAGTAGTATTGGAAGCTGCCTTTCATATCTTCTGGCATTATCTTCCAGTGATTGTTATTTTGGACTTCATTGCTGCGATCTTGGATAAGAGACTTATAGCGTCATTGGACTCGGATTTTTCGATCGGTTCAGGGACATTGTCCCTGACTTACCGACGCAGTCCAATATTGTCATTACAACATGTGTTTTATTTTTAGACGCTATATGTATATATATACAAGCCTGCTACCAAGCATGATAGTTTAGTTTCTTGTCCGCGTTGCTCATTTCTGCCATTTTATCATTTATACGAATAGTTTATTTTGGCAGAGCAGGGCATACCGAGAGTTCATATGCGTCTAGACGGCGTGGTTAAAGACTGGATATATTCTTTTTCGCCGTTTATGTCTTTTCCAACTTCAATGTTGGAAACGACATGATGTATAGTAGACTTAACTTAGACGCTTTATCATACGTAATCCGCCTTACTGAGGCGTTATCATTACGTCTTCAAGAAAAGATTTACTTGATATTATTCTCAATGTAATTTCTTTTGAGGGCAGTAGTTTGTTCACGTATAACTCCGCCCTTCAGTGGCTGATTGGAGTTGGTTAGACGTGACGCAGCCCTAGCTACATCCACACGCGTGGATAGTAAGGTTAAGAACTCTCTCAGAGTCGCTTCGTTCTCGGAGGAGCTTCTCTTCGACGGCAACTTTTCGGCAATCCATGAATTGCTTGATTCACACGTTCTCTTGTCTATCTACTGTTACAAGAGATTCAGACTGGGGCAAACATTCGGTGGTTGACTCAGAGAGTGCCACCGCAGTTGCCGGACCCGAGTGTGGCTGTTATGACGGTTGCCAGTCAAACAGATTGGGATATAATACTGATCCCTACGGATTCGAAGTGCTAGGGTCTTTGGGTTCCGCAGTCTCTTAGCAACCAGTTTTCTTCCGCGGAATAATGTTTTTTAGGCTTGCTTTATGTCATTGCATGAACATTATTCAGAAACACATGCCCAAAGCCTGTCCTTTAATTCGACAGTAGTGGCGTATCTCCAGAACCAGGGAGGCACTCTTTCGTTTCCGTTATTCAATTGAATGGAAAGAATCCGTCTGTTGGTTATAGTACACCAAGTTCTGTTTTGGTCCGTCATATTCCGGGTCGTCTGATTGTTTTACCGGACTCCCGTTCCCTTACGGGTCGCTTGTTGCTGTCAGAATGGACTCTCAACAAACAAGTATTCAATCAGATTTGCTATCTATGGGAGCGCCCAATGATGATTTATTTACGACACAGCTTGCTAATCAATTGCAGACGTATGTGTTGGCTTGTCCGGATCTCTGAGCTAATGTTGTTAACGCTCTATTGATCTATAGGACGGAATGATAGGATACGCGTATCCTCCGGCGCTGTTGTTTCAGCAGGTATTGCTAAGATAAACAACCTCAATACATTTCTGTTGATAGCATCTCTATCTTCACAGAGATCATGGGTAATTTACTCTCTTGTCTACTGTGGGTCTTAACGTGAAATCTTCCTCTATGTGAGGATCTTTTTTCACTGGGTAAATCGTGTCATTTTTATCACAACCCGCAAGGTCGCAACCTTCATGTATTTCGTTGTGTGGTCCGTATTGCATTGTAAGCACTGTACTGGACGAGCTTTGGACGCGATTTCTTACTATAGGAGATCCTCTTATTCGCTATTCTATGCAGCTAAAGTAGAGGCTCTTCCGTTGTTGGTGTAGGGATCATTATGTTCATATTGTTGATCCCTCCATACTACTCATTGCAATTTTTTAGTATACTTGTTTCACAAGATCTACTGCAGCCTGTTATTATTAAGGTTATAGGTTTATGTTACCTCATACCTATGCACTCTACGATAGTTTACAATTGAGTCTTATGTCTCTTTATCTAAGTAACTTTTTGATAAATAGACTTAGAATCTTTAGATTAAATTCCTATATGGATTTTAACTTCGGTTCTTATTTAGCTAAGTAATCATTTGAGCCTCTGGAAACAGTAGTTTTCAAATTCTGACCTTTTAGACAGTTATTCTGTTGGTTTCTCTTTTACTGTAGAGTCAGTGAGTTTCATGCACTATCGATGGATGATTTTCACTTTCGTAGTTTCGGAATCACTACTTCCGTTACTATTTAGGTTGGATTTTTGCATAAGAGTTAGGCTCCTATTATCCGGAACCTATTATTTTTAAGGTCCTTCCGTCTTCGTATGGGCATAGGCCTTTACTCTTTCCGGGTAGAGTTTATGTATTTATAAACAGATATCTGTTTATTACTATGGGCGTAAGCTTCTTCTGTCTTTGATACCTAGTAGAAGGACGTTACGCTCCATTTTATTGTTAATGGATTCTATTAACTATCGGTACTGCTTATGGTATATCATTGACTTAGCACTTGTGCTTAAGATTTCAGCTCATGAAGTAAGAGTTCTTCTACTTCTTGGGCTTACATTAATAGTGTCGCTATTATAGATTTTTGAAGGCCACTCATTGCGCTCAGCCATCCACATTCATGAATTTTTATCTCATAAATATCGAGTCCATTTCTGGAGGCCTCTATTGTTAGGTCTATTATCTACTGCTCAGAATGTCATTCACTTAACAGTTGCTACTATAGCTAGGTAGGCTGTCTGTTTCGGCAGTGTCTCCGTTCTGCTGCCCTCTTCGCTCTGGGCTATTTGACCCAGGGCAAGAAAAAGGTGGGGGGGGGGGGGAGGGTGTTCCCTTGGGTCACCTGTTTTACTATGAAAACAAGGGGATACCTCCTCCGGAGTTAGTAATTCTGAGCTGTTATTGGGATGGTTGTTTAGCGAGAAGTTTAGGTTTTAAAATTCATTCAAGTCTTAGTTTTTAAAGTATAGCTTTTGAATATTCCATATGTCAACGGACATGATTATGCAATCCTCAGACACTTTTAGGAGTATAAGAGTCTCTTTTCTCTAGACTTACTTTATTTATTGGCTTACTTTAAAAATTATTAGTATAAGGATTATATTGGATATTAATAGAGTACATGGATGTATGAAGCTCAATTTTGGAAGGGGTTGTATCTTTCTAATTTATCATAAAAAAGAAAGATACATGTAAGGCCTATTACTTCTTTTTCCCTACAGGGGATGACTCTATTTTATTTTATTGAGCGTATTCCATTTTGCTCTATGTCCTTGGCCCTCCAGCCTTTTTACTATTCAGCTATGTCTGGGTCATTGGTACAGTATAAAAATGTTAAAAAATTTATAGTAATTTCTATATTTTTATACTGTACCAATGACCCAGACATAGCTGGTGCTAACTCTTAAAATATAGGGCCAAACACAAATTTTGCCCCCCAATCCCCAAAATTTGCATCTAAAACCAAAGAAAACATGTCCTGAAAGGCCCTCCACACTTTGCCCCTACTGCGCATGCGCAGTGTCAAGGACGTTCCGAAATTGGCGCCATTAATCATTCTGAGTTTGGCCCTTCATCAGTTAACATCTGACTGATCTTTGTGCTTATAAATCTCAGTTTAAATGATGCCAGACACATAAATATTAGTGAAATGGTGATTCTAAGGAGGATAGAGAAGGAGGAGAGGAAAAAAATGTGTGACAGAATATTATCAGGGCTGTAACTTAAAATTTTTTAATGAAATTGTGTTAAGTTACCTATTTTCGAGGCAGCAGCCATTTTGTTGTCATTCTGATTATTTAGTTACACTGTTTTTTAAGTGTTTTCCTCTCTCCCTGTCCTTTAAGTCCCCCCTTGCTATTCTCCCATGCTTTTGGCATAGTTTTTGTAATTATTATTACTAAATTTTCTTGGGAGTTTTAGCTGAATAACAGAATGAATTCTGTTCTTTTCCCCATGTTTACGTCTTCACCTACGGGTGGTTAGGCGTTGTGTTCTGCATCTACCATCTGATGTTCTGCAGTTTCTTCCCTGGAAGTCTCTGTTTTGCATCAGATAGTGTATTTTTGGTAACTGATTTCGGGCCTGGGTGCCTGGAGTCTTATTTTAGTGTTTTTACACTCATTGTTTACATTTACAACAGCCCTCTGTGTGAGGGGGGGATTTCTGGAAAATAATATCTTGATGTTATTTTAATCATAACTAGATACATTATTATTGTTCGTAAGTGTTGAATAAATTGTTTAAAATATTTTTAAAATTTTTGTCCACACTTAGGCTTGGGATCCATTGGGGCTCAACGTTACTTTTTAGAAACTTGGGCTGTTCTGAAAAAATATTTTTTCAAAATATTTTGATTTCAATTATTTTTTCTATATTAATGGATCATATTATTATTATGTATTTTGATTGCCAGGGGTTAGTGCGAGTACCAGGACTTGTTTTCTTTTCACATTGAAAGGATATTGATCAATTGTATTAAGAGGAAGTCTTCCTCTGACTTTATAATCATTCTATATGTGGTCAGTGTACTCGCATTAACTCCTGTTCTGTATCGTATGATTTCGATGACAATATGGGAAGCATATGTCACGGTATGTTATTGGGGATTTGGACACTCCGGTCCTTTCCCCGCAGGGTCACTCTACTTTATCAATTTCTATTTCAGACGATCAAGATTAGGGTGATGTATCTGTGATGTCTTCCAACAGTGTGCCTCCGTCGTCACAATTAATGAAGGGCTAGCGGAAAAGTGCTCATGTAAATACGCCAATTGCCTAAGAGGACCCTAGTAGGTTCGACGGCCTTTGACGTCCGCTAGCTCGCCCGGTGTAGCGTCCATTCACCGAATGGTTCGGCAGCCGGGTTCGTCCGTTGTGGTCTAGAAGGAATTTTGGGGTGATGCGAGCACTATAAATTAACCTAATGCACACCCAGTGACGGCGGATCGGAGGGAGAACGGAGGAAGCCTTTTAGTCCGGTTCATAGCTCGTTCCGGTCCATCCGGACGGCAAGCGAGAGAGGCCCCTCTCTCGTTCAACAACATCTGGCCCCAGATGTTGTGGTACAAAATGTGTCGCAAGCGGAGCATACATCCGTCGCTCGGGACGCTCCGTTGTATAGGCAGTCCGCGGAGACTGCTAAGGCTTCCTCTTCTCGTCAGCGCACACGACCGCACCTTGGCTGCGTGACCGCCGATATATTACCAGCTTCGCCGATCAAGGATTCTTCGGCGACCAGGTCACACCATCCGGTAGCCAGGGACATGAGGCCTGCAGACTCCGGACGTTCGCATAGGAAGTGTGCGGGAGTCAACGTACACGGAGCTTCCGGCGGCAATGCATCGTAAGACCGCTACTGCACAGGCCTCGGGAACGGACGTGCTTTCCTTAATAGCACAGTTTATCGCAGCATCCCAGCATCAACTGAATCTGTCGCATATATTTTATCCGACGATGCTGGGTCGGGACGCTCCGCGGAAGCGGGTACGGACGTCCGAAAGTTTCATCCGGTCCGACGGGATACCAAAAGGGATTTGGAGGATTTCGAGCTTTTCCTTTCGGAACAACATATGCTGTTGTGTATGTCATCTGACTTGGTCTTCTACAGCTTCTTTCGTCGGACCAGAATGCTGCGATGCCGGATAAGAAACTGATAGCGTCGGTGGACTTAGAAATTTTTGGTTCGGTTCAGGGACATCGTCCCTCAGTTCCGACATAGTCCAATAATGTCACACAAACTTTCGAATTATTGAACGACGCTATATATATTATTATTTTATGCTTGCTATAACCAAGCATTTCTGGTTTCTTGTTCGCAGAGTTATGGAGATGTCTTTCAAAAGTGTGCCTCTGTCGTCATAGTTAATGAAGAGCTAGCGGCAATAAGTGCTCATGGAATATGTCTATCGCCTACGGAGTGACATTCGCTAGCTCACCCGGTGTAGCGTGCATTAATCGAATGGTTCAGCTGCCGGGTTCGTCCGTTGTGGTCTAGGAAGGAGATTTGGGTGATGCGAGCACTTTAATTACTTTAGTACTCACCCAGTGACGGCAGATTGAGGACAGATCGGAGGAAGCCTGTTAGTCCGGTTCCTGGCTTGTCCAGGTCCGTCCGGGCTGTGAGCGAGAGAGGTCCCTCTCTCATCCAACAACATAGGGGACCGCATGTTGTGGTTCAGATATTTTACATTCGGAGCATATGTCCGTCGGTCGGGACGCTCCGTTATATTGACAGTCCGAGAGACTGTCCTTAATGCTTCCTCATCCTCACAGCAGGGCACACGACCGCACATTGGCTACGTGACCTCGAGTATCCGATCAGTTTCGTCATTCAGTGATTCCACGGCGAATAGGTCGCGCCATCCGGTAGCCAAGGGACACGAGGCCTATACACTCCGTTCGCTCGCATATTGGTAGTATGCACAGGGTAACGATCACGGAGCTTCCAGCGGCAATGCATCGTAAGACCGCTTCTCCTCAGGCCTCAGTGACGGACGTGCTATCCGAGTTAGCACAGTTGTTTCGCAGCATCCCAGCAATTGACAGTTTCTCGGTCGAATCAGGAATTATCCGACGGCGCTGGGTCGGTGCGGTCCGCGGTTGCATCAAGTTACGGACGACCGAACGCTTTATAGGGTCCGACAGGATGGCGAAAGGGATTCGAAAGATTTCGAGTTTTCCCTTTAGTAGTATCGGAAGCTGCCTTTCATATCTTCTGGCATTATCTTCCAGTGATTGTTATTTCGGACTTCATTGCTGCGATCTTGGATAAGAGACTTATAGCGTCATTGGACTCGGATTTTTCGATCGGTTCAGGGACATTGTCCCTGACTTACCGACGCAGTCCAATATTGTCATTACAACATGTGTTTTATTTTTCGACGCTATGTTTATATATATACAAGCCTGCTACCAAGCATGATAGTTTAGTTTCTTGTCCGCGTTGCTCATTTCTGTCATTTTATCATTTATACGAATAGTTTATTTTGGCAGAGCAGGGCATACCGAGAGTTCATATGCGTCTAGACGGTGTGGTTAAAGACTGCATATATTCTTTTTCGCCGTTTATGTCTTTTCCAATTTCAATGTTGGAAACGACATGATGTATAGTAGACTTAACTTAGACGCTTTATTATACGTAATCCGCCTTACTGAGGCATTATCATTACGTCTTCAAGAAAAGATTTACGGGATATTATTCTCAATGTAATTTCTTTTGAGGGCAGTAGTTTGTTCACGTATAACTCCGCCCTTCAGTGGCTGATTGGAGTTGGTTAGACGTGACGCAGCCCTAGCTACATCCACACGCGTGGATAGTAAGGTTAAGAACTCTCTCAGAGTCGCTTCGTTCTCGGAGGAGCTTCTCTTCGACGGCAACTTTTCGGCAATCCATGAATTGCTCGATTTACATGTTCTCTTGTCTATCTAGTGTTACAAGAGATTCAGACTGGGGCAAACATTCGGTGGTTGACTCAGAGAGTGCCACCGCAGTTGCCGGACCCGAATGTGGCTGTTATGACGGTTGCCAGTCAAACAGATTGGGATATAATACTGATCCCTACGGATTCGAAGTGCCAGGGTCTTTCGGTTCCGCAGTCTCTTAGCAACCAGTTTTCTTCCACGGAATAATGTTTTTGAGGCTTGCTTTATGTCATTGCATGAACATTATTCAGAAACGCATGCCCAAATCCTGTCCTTTAATTCGACAGTAGTGGCGTATCTCCGGAACCAGGGAGGCACTCTTTCGTTTCCGTTATTCAATTTAATGGAAAGATTCCGTCTGTTGGTTATAGTACACCATGTTCTGTTTTGGTCCGTCATATTCCGGGTCGTCTGATTGTTTTACCGGACTCCCGTTCTCTTACGGGTCGCTTGTTGCTGTCAGAATGGACTCTAAACAAACAAGTATTCAATCAGATTTGCTATCTATGGGAGCGCCCAATGATGATTTATTTACGACACAGCTTGCTAATCAATTGCAGACGTATGTGTTTGCTTGTCCAGATCTCTGAGCTAATGTTGTTAACGCTCTATTGATCTATAGGACGGAATGATAGGATACGCGTATCCTCCGGCGCTGTTGTTTCAGCAGGTATTGCTAAGATAAACAACCACAATACATTTCTGTTGATAGCATCTCTATCTTCACAGAGATCATGGGTAATTTACTCTCTTGTCTACTGTGGGTCTTAACGTGAAATCTTCCTCTATGTGAGGATCTTTTTTCACTGGGTAAATCGTGTCATCTTTATCACAACCCGCAAGGTCGCAACCTTCATGTATTCCGTTGTGTGGTCCGTATTGCATTGTAAGCACTGTACTGGACGAGCTTTGGACGCGATTTCTTACTATAGGAGATCCTCTTCTTCGCTATTCTATGCGGCTAAAGTGGAGGCTCTTCCGTCGTTGGTGTAGGGATCATTATGTTCATATTGTTGATCCCTCCATACTACTCAGTGCAATTTTTTAGTATACTTGTTTCACAAGATCTACTGCAGCCTGTTATTATTAAGGTTATAGGTTTATGTTACCTCATACCTATGCACTCTACGATAGTTTACAATTGAATCTTATGTCTCTTTATCTAAGTCAGTTAGTAACTTTTTGATAAATAGACTTAGAATCTTTAGATTAAATTCCTATATGGATTTTAACTTCGGTTCTTATTTAGCTAAGTAATCATTTGAGCCTCTGGAAACAGTAGTTTTCAAATTCTGACCTTTTAGACAGTTATTCTGTTGGTTTCTCTTTTACTGTAGAGTCAGTGAGTTTCATGCACTATCGATGGATGATTTTCACTTTCGTAGTTTCGGAATCACTACTTCCGTTACTATTTAGGTTGGATTTTTGCATAAGAGTTAGGCTCCTATTATCCGGAACCTATTATTTTTAAGGTCCTTCCGTCTTCGTATGGGCATAGTCCTTTACTCTTTCCGGGTAGAGTTTATGTATTTATAAACAGATATCTGTTTATTACTATGGGCGTAAGCTTCTTCTGTCTTTGATGCCTAGTAGAAGGACGTTACGCTCCATTTTATTGTTAATGGATTCTATTAACTATCGGTACTGCTTATGGTATATCATTGACTTAGCAGTTGTGCTTAAGATTTCGGCTCATGAAGTAAGAGTTCTTCTACTTCTTGGGCTTACATTAATAGTGTCGCTATTATAGATTTTTGAAGGCCGCTCATTGCGCTCAGCCATCCACATTCATGAATTTTTATCTCAGAAATATCGAGTCCATTTCTGGAGGCCTCTATTGTTAGGTCTATTATCTACTGCTCAGAATGTCATTCACTTAACAGTTGCTACTATAGCTAGGTAGGCTGTCTGTTTCGGCAGTGTCTCCGTTCTGCTGCCCTCTTCGCTCTGGGCTATTTGACCCAGGGCAAGAAAAAGGGGGGGGGGGGAGGGTGTTCCCTTGGGTCACCTGTTTTACTATGAAAACAAGGGGATACCTCCTCCGGCGTTAGGAATTCTGAGCTGTTATTGGGATGGTTGTTTATTGAGAAGTTTAGGTTTTTAAAATTCATTCAAGTCTTAGTTTTTAAAGTATAGCTTTTGAATATTGCATATGTCAACGGACATGATTATGCAATCCTCAGACACTTTTAGGAGCATAAGAGTCTCTATTCTCTAGACTTACTTTATTTATTGGCTTACTTTAAAAATTATTAGTATAAGGATTATATTGGATATTAATAGAGTACATGGATGTATGAAGCTCAATTTTGGAAGGTGTTGTATCTTTCTAATTTATCATAAATAAGAAAGATACATGTAAGGCCTATTACTTCTTTTTCCCTACAGGGGATGACTATATTTTATTTTATTGAGCGTATTCCATTTTGCTCTATGTCCTTGGCCCTCCAGCCTTTTTACTATTCAGCTATGTCTGGGTCATTGGTACAGTATAAAAATGTTAAAAAATTTATAGTAATTTCTATATTTTTTATACTTACCAATGACCCAGACGGGGATGACCCTCCCAGGAGTTGGGAACTCTTGCCTCCCCGCTGAGTACATAGCGCTTACCAGGCACTGGTTATTAGAATGATTAATGGCGCCAATTTCGGAACGTCCTTGACACTGCGCATGCGCAGTAGAGGCGAAGTGTGGAGGGCCTTTCAGGACATGTTTTCTTTGGTTTTAGATGCAAATTTTGGGGATTGGGGGGCAAAATTTGTGTTTGGCCCTATATTTTAAGAGTTAGCACCAGCTATGTCTGGGTCATTGGTAAGTATAAAAAATATAGAAATTACTATAAATTTTTTAACTTTTCTTAAAGAATCTTCTTCAGATCCAGCAGTCGGAATGTTTTGATATTTGGTGTGCAGCATCCTTAGGGGGGTGAGATTCGAGTTTGTTCAAGCCAAGTCCCTGGGTTCATATTTGGGCTCACTGTGGGAGCCCGAATGATAACTTAGTTCAAAATGAGAAATTTTCTTTAAAAATCTTCTTCTTCAGATTCAGCAGTCAGAATGCTTTTGATATTTGGTATGCAGCATCCTTAGGGGGGTAAGATTCAAGTTTGTTCAAGCCATGTCCCTAGGTCCATATTTGGGCTCACTATGGGAGTTCGAATTGTAACTTAGTTCAAAATGAGGAATTTTCTTAAAACATCTTCTTCAGATCCAGCAGTCGGAATGTTTTGATATGTGGTGTGTAGCATCCTTAGGTGGGTGAGATTCAAGTTTGTTAAAGCCAAGTCTCTGGGTACATATTTGGGCTCTTGGGTTCTTCATGAGAGTCCAAATTGTAATCAATGCAATCTGAGGAAAATTCTCTCAATCTTCTTCTGCAGATACTCAACCTTGATGTTTGCAATTCAGCATCCTCAGGTGGGTCCAATTTAGTATGTTCAAATCATGTACACGTTCCTGTATTCATATTTTGGGTTCCTGTAGGATCCTGAATTTTATCATAGTGAAATGCGAGGAATTTATTTTAAAAGTCTTCTTCAGATCTACCAGGCAGATTCATTTGATATTAAGAATTCTTGTTCAAATTGAGTTATTGGGTTCATGTTGGCAAGCCTGGAAATAAGCAATCTGTCATTTGCAGAATGAGGTCCTCAGAGGGGGAATTTGCTGATGCTATCCCACAGAGTGTGCCAATTTATCCTCTGAGTACCTCTTATTGTTTAGGCTTGAGACCTTGATTCAGATTGAGGTTCACAGAGGGTAAATTTAGTGATGCTACCCTGCTGTGCAGGCTAGCATCACCAAATTCCCCCTCTGGGGACCTCATTTTGCAAATGACAGTCTGATTATTTTCAGCCTTATAATTGGAGCTTTTTCCTGAATCTTAACTTAGTTCAAAGTTCTTCAGATCCACCAGGCAGAGTCTCTTGATATTTGGTAATAGCTTTACTACAACTCCTTAATTAAAGGTAAGTTTGTTCAAGGTCTTAAATGCTCAACAGAATTTGGAGGACCTCAGAGGGGTGTGGAATTTAACATGGAACCCTGTGAAGAATTTACTATTCGTTTGTTTAAATGGATGCTGCCCTCGAGAGATGGGGCAGAGTGGGATCAAACTTTAGTCCAATGTATTTATTTGTGGGTTGATAGGATTAAAGTTTGTTTGAATGGGGCCCACCAGGCCACCTGGGGTCGTGGAGGATGCTAGGTGGTCAAGTGGGTGAAATAAACTTTTTGGGGCTTTTACCCTTAATTTTCTCAGATTACTTTTATAATAACTACTGTATATACATGGACATGGCTGCAGATGACTTAATAGTGTTTCTAACTCATTGTTGGCTGTCTGAAAGTCAACCAACGATGAAGTAAAGACATTGTCAAGATAAATGCTGCCTACTGGCAGAGTTCTCAAGGAAGAATACACCTGGAGGCAACTTTTTCAAAACAATAAAAAAGTAACAGTTTGTGGCTGTATCAGGACTTAAGGGTTAAAATGAGTTTGAAAGATCTGGAGTGATTTTGTGCAAAAAATAAATCAACCTGTTGATATATGGGATGTGTGGCTGGGTGGGTAGGGGTTCATGGGTTTTTAGCTCACCTGACTGAAAGTCAGGGTATGCTTTAGTAATCACTCTTTGTCCGTCGTTCGTGAACATGGTGTTTGTGACTTCTCCAAAAAAAACGCTGAAGCGCTTTAAGTGAAATTTGAGATGATTGTTTGTTATGACATCCCATTTTGATTTTGTTCAAATCAAGTTGCCCCGCCCCTGGGAAGGACCATGCCCAAAAAGTGTGCCTAAATCTTAAAAAATCTTCATCTCATGAACCAGCAGTAGCAAAGACTTGGTGTTTGGTGTGCAGCTTCCTTTTGAGGTGTATACTCAGATTTGTTCAAGAGAAGTTCGAAGGGCTATATTTGCCATGGTTATGGGAGGGGCAAGAATTTTGGCCCTGCTCAAAATTTCTATTTTCCAGACCGAGAGGCTGATTTGAACCAAATTTGATATGAGGGCTTATTGGGTCATATAAGTACTTAATTTATGCCCCCCCGCCCCCTCCAAAATTTTCCCGTCGCCCCATGGGAACCGCAGGAGCTAAAAATAGAAAAAAATTGAAATGCCCATATCTCCAAAACTACAGGGCACTGAGAATTGTTATTTGGTGTGCAGCTTCCTTAGGACCAGCAGAAAGGAGTGGTCCAAAAAAATTGCCATTGGTTTTATCATAGGGTCCTTTTCCAGGACTTCGAAAAAATGCTGAGTCATCATTTTTTAACACTGTGAGTAATGGGAAAAACATTAAAAAAAAATTGCCATCTTTTTTATCCTAGGGTACTTTTCTGGGACTTCAAAAAAGTTCTGAGTCATCATTTTTTAGCACTGTGTAATAGGAAAAACATTAAAGAATCTTCTTCTCCCAAACCACTGCTCCAAAAGCTTTCATATTTCACACATAACATCTTTGGAAGATTGATTCACATATTTGTTGAAATCAATTCCCTGGGTCCATATTTGGGCTCCCTGTGGGAGCCTGAATTGTAACTTAGTTCAATATGAAGAATATTCTTCAAATATCTTCTTCTTCACATCCACCAGTCAGAATCTTTTGATGTTTGGTGTACAGTATCCTTAGGGAGGTGAGATATAAATTTGTTAAGCCAAGTCCCTGGGTTCGTATTTGGGCTTCCTGTGGGAGGCTGAATTGTACCAAAATATCTATTTTCCGAACTGAGAGGCCGATTTGAACCAAATTTGATATGAAGGCTTATTGGGCCATACGTACCTAATTTATGCAGAAACATTTTTCCTGTCGCCCCATGAGAACCGCTGGAGCTAAAAATAGAAAAAATTTAAAATGCCCATATCTCCAAAACTACAGGGCACTGAAAATTTTTATTTTGTGTGAAGCTTCCTTAGGAACAGCAGAAAGAAATGGTCCAAAAAAAATTACCATTGGTTTTATCATAGGGTCCTTTTCCAGGACTTCGAAAAAATGCTGAGTCATCATTTTTTAACACTGTGAGTAATGGGAAAAACATTAAAGAATCTTCTCCCATACAGGGTGCATGGTGGCTCAGTGGTAGACTGTTGGACTTCTATGCTAGAGGTCCCGAGTTCGATCCCTGTCAGGGACGATCCACCCACATTGTGTGCTTGGGCAAGGCACTTTATCCCAGTTGCCTACATGGGGGCACAATGACGCTTTGTACTAAGGAGTACTGCACATCGGTGGTGCACATGTCTTCAACCGCTGTAACCCTGCATGAGTGGAGCTTGAACATTAGAATGTTGAGCTGACCGTTGCTTGTTGATGCTCGGTGGTTTTGTCTGGGTACTCTGGCTTCCTCCACCCGTAAAACTGTCACGGTCATGATTAGCCATTGTGCATAAGTTTGTGGCCCTAAACACCAATAAATAAATAATTCTCCCATACCACTGCTCCAAAGGTTTTCATATTTCACATATAGCATCTTTGGAAGATTCATTCACATGTTTGTTGAAATCAAATCCCTGGGTCCATATTTGGGCTCTCTATGGGAACTCAAATGTTCAGATTAGTGCAATATAAGGAATATTCTTAAAAAATCTTCTTCTGATCCACCAATCAGAATCTTTTGATATTTGGTATACAGCATCCTTAGGGAGGTGAGATTCAAGATTGTTCAAGCCAAGTCCCAGTGTTAATATTTGGGCTCCCTGTGGGCGCCCGAATTATAACTTACTTCATTATGAGGAATATTGTTTAAAAAATTTTTTTTTCAGATCCACCAGTCAGAATCTTTTGTTATTTGGTATAAGCTTTTCTTAGGAGGGGCAGATGCAACTTGTTCAAATCAATTCCCTGGGTTGATAGTTAGGCTACCTTATCAGGTGAGTGCTCTCAGGCTCCCTGGGGCCTCTTGTTTTGGTTAGGGGAGGGCATTAAAATGAGTTTTGAAGAATTGAATAAGAAGATTTTTTGAGAATATTCTCATATCGCATTGAGTTAAAATCATGGGAGATCAAGTATATACTCAGGGATTAGATTTAAACAAACTTGAATCTGGCCCCCGTATAACAATCCTGGAAACTGAAAATAAGAGAAATGGAGATTTAGAATTCCAGATCTTGAAAAATCGCCCTTTTTTGGCATTACTGGAAATCCTGGCATTATTTATATGGCACCATTTGAATACAAGAAAAAACATCTGATAAACATATGGTCAACACAGTTACAAATAATTACATGACTTTATTCCTCTTTAGTGTTAACTAGAATAGATACTGAATGTGACCTTAAATCCTTCTTTAAACAACTTTGTCAGGTGAGTGCCTCTGGCTTCTTAGGGCCTCTTGTTTGTAAAATTTATGGACCTTTGTGGACTTATCCGTCTTAATACATATTTGTTTGAGCAATTGAAAATTGTATCCGTAAGTCTGATAGAAATCAAATTATTTTGATATTTAACCTTTTACCCAACATGAATAGCAGACAATTTCTTCAATAACTAAAATATATTATTTTTGGCTCTATAATTTAGCATATGACCATCAATGGAATAAACTCTTTGAGTTCGTTCCCAGTGATGGGGGTCATATGCTCTTTTTTTCAGACAAAAAATCCTAAAGTGTGAATGGTACTTTTTGTGAAGAGTGCTAGTCATTTTTGGCCTTCATGATAAGTAAGAAGTTAATAGACTGGGAAACCATGATAGACATTATTATTACCCAGAAAGGGAAGATATTTGACCCAGACACAAAGCTTGCTGAGTGTCTGGGTCAAATATATTTCCCTGAGGGTGAGAATTCTCATCCCCACACCACTCGAGGATACCTTTTCTCCCCCTACTCTCTTTATGACATCATTGAAATCAAAATGTTGCCATTGTTATGATATTTTACTGTTCTACCGACCGATAATAGAGAAAAATGAATTACATATTCAGAAGCAGCATCAAAAAGTTATGTATATACCATGAAAATGAGTGGTATCTCATGACAGCGAAGTGTTAACAATTTGAAGCAAGTTAAAATAGCTCTCATTGCCTGTAATGTTACTTTTGAAATTATTGATTTTGATGATAATGTCAGATGACGTGGGGTGAGAGAAAAATCAACCTTCAATAGTCTGGTGGTGGGTTGCATTGCCATGTCAATTGAAGCAAAGCAGGATGCCATGTTTGTTTATAAAATGCAGATGATTTTGAAATAATCTGGTGATCATGAAATATTAAAATGAGGATGGTCATGTTGGGTGGGTAAGATAGAGATGCACGTATATCAATAAGCTGGTGTTGGGAGAAATGATCATTTTATATGGAATTTAGTCAAATCAATTTGCCCCACCCCAAAGGGAGGCGGTATGGAAAAATACTCCAAACTTTAAAAACACTCTTCCCATGAATCGATAGGTACATTGGCTTGATATTTTGTCCTGAGCTTCCTTTTGAGGTGTAGAATGAAGTTGTTCAAACAAAAGTTTGTAGGGTAATATTTCCTATCATAATGGGTGGGGAGGGGGGATTTTTGACCCCACCCAATATTTATATTTTCTGAACTTGTGAGCCATTTTGAACCAGATTTGGTATGTGGTATTATTGAATCACAAGTACTTGATTCATTTGAAAAGATTTTCCCCAGATCCCCATGGGAACCCCAGGAGCTTAAAATAGAAAATTTTTCGAACGTCATATTTCCCAAACTGCATGGAACAGAAAACAGCCATGCATTATGAAGCAACCTTAGGACCAGTAAAGTTGAATGGTTAAAAACCCTCACATTGCCATTGATTGAGTTAAAGTGTACCATAGGTGGGGAATTGAAAAAAACACTTCTTCTCCAGAACCCCTATCAGAATCTTTTGCTATTTGGTGGGGTGGGGAGAGAGATGTGTGGTGTTGGAGGGGGGGGGGGGGGCACACAAGTTTGCTAAAATTAAGCTCTTTGGTTAATATTTGGACACCATACAGGAGCCCAGATTTTGACTAGGCACAATATGAGAAAGTTCATTAAAGAATCTTCTCTTCCAGGGTCACCAGTCAGAGTTTTCTGATATTTGGTATACCCTGTTACTAGGGCTCAGATTCAAGTTTGTTCAAATGAAGTGCAATATGAGGAATATTCTTTAAAAGTCTTCTTCAGATTGACCATTCAGAATGTTTTGATACTTGGATAACAGGTTTGCAGCATCCTAACTTAGGGAAGTCATGTCCAAGTTTGTTCAAATCAAGTCCGTGGCTTGATATTTCTTAAAAAAAATCTTTTTCTCCAGAACCGCCAATCAGAATTCTTTGATATATGGCATACAGCATCCTTACAGGGGTTGGATTCAAATTTGTTCAAATAATCAGAGTCCTGTGTTTAATATTTCGACTCCCTATGGAAGTCCAAATTTGAACTTAGCGCAATATGGGTAATAATCTTAAAAAATCTTTTTCTTCAGATCCACCAGTCAGACTCTTTTGATATTTGATGTACAGTAGAACCTGTCTTGAGAGACCACCCCTCTTGCTGGGCAAAAGTGGTCTCTCATAACAGGTTTGAGGTTTTCGATCGTCAGTGAACGACCAGCCAGAGAATGTTTGTTGAAGAAATGGAGAAGAATTGATTTTTAGCTCACCTGAGCGAAGCTCAAGGGGAGCTTTACTAATCACTTTCTGTCCGTCGTCTGTCGTCTGTCGTCGTCCGTCCGGCGTTAACTTTACATTATCGACTTCTCCTCCTAAACCACTAGCCCAATTTTATTCAAATGTTGGCTAAATGTTTATTACCTAATGCCAATTCAGATTTGTTCAAATGAAGTTGCCCCTCCTCCTGGGTGGTGCCACGCCCCCAAGGGGCACCAAAATCTTTGTAAATCTTCTTCTCATGAACCAGCAGTAGCAGAGACTTGATATATGGTGTGCAGCTTCCTTTTGAGGTGTAGACTCAGATTTGTTCAAGAGAAGTTTGTGGGGCTATACTTGGCGTCGTTATGTTTGCCCCGCCCAAAATTTCTATTTTCCAAACCGAGAGGCTGATTTGAACCAAATTTTATGTGAGGGCTTATTGGGTCATGAGTACTTGATTTATGCAAAAAAAAATTTCCCGCAGCCCCGTGGGAACCGCAGGAGCTAAAAATAGAAAAAATTTAAAAGGCCCATATCTCCAAAACTGCACGGCATTGAGAATTTTTATTTGGTGTGCAGCTTCCTTAGGACCAACAGAAAGGATTGGTAAAAAAAAATTGCCATCGGTTTTATCGTAGGGTACAGTTTCGGGACTTTGAAAAAGTGCTGAGTCAGCACTTTTTAACACTGTAGGCAATGGGAAAAACATTAAAAAATCTTCTTCTCCAGATCCAGCAGGCAGAATCTTTTGATATTTGATATGCAACATTGTAGGGTGGATCTGATTCAAGTTTGTTCAAATCGGCCCCCTGGGTTCATATTTGGGCTCAGTATAGGAGCCCGATTTCGAACTTACTGCATTTCAGGCAAATTTCTTTGAAAATCTTCTTCTCCAGATCCAGCAGGCAGAATCTTTTGATATTTGGCATGCAACATTGTGGGGTGGATCTGATTCAAGTTTGTTCAAATCGGCTCCCTAGATTCATATTTGGGCTCACTATAGGAGCTCGAATTCGAACTTAGTGCATTTCAGGCAAATTTCTTCAAAAATCTTCTTCTCCAAATCCAGCAGGCAGAATCTTTTGATATTTGATATGCAACGTTGCGGGGTAGATCTGATTCAAGTTTGTTCAAATCGGCCCCCTGGATTCATATTTGGGCTTACTATAGAAGCCCGAATTCGAACTTAGTGCATTTCAGGCAAATTTCTTCAAAAATCTTCTTCTCCAGATCCAGCAGGCAGAATCTTTTGATATTTGGTATGCAACATTGTAGGGTGGATCTGATTCAAGTTTGTTCAAATCGGCCCCCTGGGTTCATATTTGGGCTCAGTATAGGAGCCCGATTTCGAACTTAGTGCATTTCAGGCAAATTTCTTAAAAAATCTTCTTCTCCAGATCCAGCAGGCAGAATCGTTTGATATTTGGTATGCAACATTGTGGGGTGGATCTGATTCAAGTTTGTTCAAATCGGCCCCCTGGGTTTATATTTGGGCTCAGTATAGGAGCCCAAATTTGAACTTACTGCATTTCAGGCAAATTTCTTTGAAAATCTTCTTCTCCAGATCCAGCAGGCAGAATCTTTTGATATTTGGCACGCAACATTGTAGGGTGGATCTGATTCAAGTTTGTTCATATCGGCTCCCTAGATTCATATTTGGGCTCACTATAGGAGCTCGAATTCGAACTTAGTGCATTTCAGGCAAATTTCTTCAAAAATCTTTTTCTCCAGATCCAGCAGGCAGAATCTTTTGATATTTGGTATGCAACGTTGCGGGGTAGATCTGATTCAAGTTTGTTCAAATCGGCCCCCTGGATTCATTTTTGGGCTTACTATAGAAGCCCGAATTCGAACTTAGTGCATTTCAGGCAAATTTCTTAAAAAATCTTCTTCTCCAGATCCAGCAGGCAGAATCTTTTCATATTTGGTAAGCAACATTGTGGGGTGGATCTGATTCAAGTTTGTTCAAATCGGCCCCCTGGGTTTATATTTGGGCTCCGTATAGGAGCCCAAATTTTAACTTGGTGCATTTCAGGCAAATTTCTTTGAAAATCTTCTTCTCCAGATCCAGCAGGCAGAATCTTTTGATATTTGGTATGCAACATTGTGGGGTGGATCTGATTGTGATTCATGAACGTATTTATTTGTAAAGTTGATAGAACTTTAGACAAAATTTGCAGAAAAGATCTACTATAGAAGGGGTGGTATCCAGGGTGAACCGTTTACCCAAATCTAGCAGTACTAATGCATTATTCACACAAATCTCCGTTCAAATTTTATGACCCCTCATTGGAACACACGCATTCAGCTCATTCCAACAAAGGTCATATGCCATGTTTTCGAGACAAAAGAATAAAAATTTTAGTTATTCATGAAATTTTTAGGCAACTGTTGTTAGTTATTCACATTGCTTCATGAAATTTCAGTACTTTTAGAAGTTACCTCAGTAATCAAGGGTTAATTCCCCTTAATTAAATGTCGCCTCTAAAAAACAACCACTTTGCATATCTTACCTTTTTACCAGCATAACTGCCAAAACTTGTCAGCATTCTTCGCAAAAATCGCTATTCAAATTTTAATTTTTGTCTCTTAAACATACATGTACTTATCGCTTGTAAATACCCCATTGGAATGAGCTTTTTGAGCTCATTCCAATGAGAGGTCGCACACCATGCTTTTTGAGTCAAAAAAGCAATTTTTTAGTTATTCCAGAATTTCGTACGTAAAACACAGCTTTATGACTTCACATTAAAATGAGCTCTCTAAGCTTGTTCCAATCAACATTCACGCACTATGTCTTTCACCCAAAAAATAAAATTTTCCATTTATTCAGGAATTTTGTTTGCAAGAACACTCTTAACCCCCCCCCCCCCCCCTTCCCCCCCCACACACACACACACAAACACAGACACACACATCTAAAAGTTCGTCTGCAAAAAAACTGTTACTTCAATTTTTAAATGCATTATAGGAACAACTTGCCTAATCAAATTTAAATACTTTTGCATCATTCTGTATCTAGAACAAACCATTTACCATATCTTTACGCAAAATTCTCCAGCATCATTCACAAAAAACACCATTATTTATATATTCACATTTCTGTCTCAAAAATATACCTGATCTTCCCATACCCCTATTGGAATAAGCTGTTTGAGCTTGTTCCAATGATGATAAAAAAAACTAATATTTTGGAAAATTTGTGAAAATTTTTGTTTTCTTGCATGCAAATATATACATGTAGCACATGGAAGATATCCACAGTTGGGGAGAGATGTCCAAGGCTATCTCTTCACATTCCTTGTTTGTGCTTCATGCTAAACCAGTTTGTCTGCAGAGATAAATTTGCTTTATTAAAAATCATTGGAGATTGGCCACACACCAATGAATTTAAATAAAACTAATTTTAGGTAACAAATGTTGAACTTCAAACAAAATCTATCACTCAACCAGTTAATGTTGATGAGGCATGACATGGTGAAGGTGACCTAAAATACTTCTTAGAGTCACTTTGTCAGGTGAGCGATTAAGGCCACGTGGGGCCTCTTGTTCAACTTTTTTTTATTATTTTTTTTTTTTTTAATTCAGTTTCAATACAAGTACAGAGGCATTGTTCAATAAATTACGGTTAAAAGTACATAGACTGAAAAACATTTTGAGATTATGATGTGAAGGGGCTGGTCCATCCAAAATAGTAATTTTTTACTTATATAAACAAAGTGTTCTCTTTCTTCCAACATTTTCAAATGAGCTATCTTTAAAATAATACACAGCTAATTCTTGAAAAGTTTATGTTTTTGTGTCTGTCAGGTTTTGTTTTAAGAGCAAATAATTTCAGTCACACTTTGAGTAAAAATAAGCTTACCTGGGTGTTTTAGTTTGCTTAATCCTCTTTGATTTTGTCACAGTTAAGCAAATAATGGACATAAATTTGTTTTTTTTTGACAGTAAACTTTATCTTTTCACAAGGATCTTGATAAAAATTACTCAGACTTGAAGAGTTATACAACTGAATAACAATGTAATTGAAAGCGAAATAATATAGTTTTCAGACAATTTACAGTGAAAGATATTTGTCATATGTGTATGATTTCAGATATTAAGGTTTAGGGGGACAGTTGTACTGACTGCTCAATTTCACTGTTGGGCACATCCAGGTTCTGGTTACATTTTTGAACTATTGATTTCTGTACACATTGCATTGATCTTAATGGATTTTAATACTCTGAAATTGCCAAAAATTGCTTTCCCGGTCTCTCAAAACAGATGAAAAACTGAGTTTTTGCCACAGTTAAAACCAATCGGTACTTGGCCACAGTGGTCTGTCAAGACAGATGGCCTCTCACGGCAGAGGTCTCTCAAGACAGGTTTTACTGTACAACATCCTTAGGAAGGTCAGATCTAGGTTTGTCCAATTCAGCTTCCAGGATTTCTATTTTGGCTCCATATGGGATAGTGTTGGGGCAATTAGCCAACTAATTGATGTCAACTCGATTACCAACCAGCGTCATCATTTATTCTATCCTTTGAATAAAGTGTGCGAAAATCGCACCAAGTTCACCTGTGAAGTGTAATGATATATGTTACCACTGCTCTTGTGTGAAGTTACTGCTCATAACCGGATGCCTGTCGCACTGAGTAGCACTTCCATTGGCTGGAAGATGTGTTCATATCAACAAAATATTTCTGCCCGACTTGTACTGTGGGTTAATTAATCTTTTAGGAAGAATAAATATGTGACAAGATGTATTGATGATAATATTTATTCTCAGCCAATTTCATAAGAACAAATTCATCTTCTTTCCCTTCAGATTTTGGACTTGTGTTATCGCTAAACATGTGAAAGTGCTGAATGCCAATCATCTTAAATGACTTGAGGAGTTCCTTAGTGGTTCGAGAAATGGACCAACTAGTTGACTTTGGGTCGATTATCCTGCTCGACTAGTCGACTCCTGAAAATCATCAATCGTCTCAAAACTAACATGGCAGCCTGAATTTAATTTAGTGCACTATGGGGAATAATCTTTAAAAAAAACCTCCTCCAGAACCAGCAGTCAGTATCTTTTGTTATTTGGTAATAATAATAATAATAAATGCTTGATATAGCACTCTTAACTGTCTCTCATTCAAATAATGAATAGTGAAAGAGAAACATTATATTGTGCTGTACAGTCTCAATCAGTATGATGTTAGTTAGAATATGTTGAAGGCTCTCCTGAAAAGATTTGTCTTAAGTTTGATTTGGAATTTTTGAGACTTTACTTCATCTTCTGCGAGAGAGAAGCCACAATGTGGCCAAATGATCTATAGACAAACATAACATGGTATACAGCATCCTAAGGGAAGTGAGATCCAAATTTGTTCAAATCAAGTTGCTCGGTTGATATTTGTGGCTCCCTATGGGCATTCAACATAGTGTGATATGGTGAATATTCTTTAAAAATCTTTTTTTCGTGACGCAACAGACACAATCTTTTGATATTACAGTATCCCTGGCAGGGGGTTGTGGAGGGGACAGGGGCTCTTCAGAATCAAATTTGTTCAAATCAAGTCCCTGGGTTAATATTTGGGCTTATGGGAGTCCAAATTTTAATTTGGTGCAATATGAGGAATATTCTTAAAAAATCTTCTCCTGAACACCTGGTTAGAATCTTTGATATATGGTATACACCATCCTTATGGGAGTGAGATATAAGTGAATTAAAATCAAGTTCCAGGTTAATATTTGGACTCCCTACTGGAGCCTGAATTTTAAGTTGGACCAATATAAGGAATAACCACTTAGTCCAATATGAGGAATAATCTTTAAAATCTCCTTTTTCAGATACACTAGTCAGAATCTTTTGATATTTGGAAAACAGTATCCTTGGGGGTCAGATACAATTTATTTAAATCAAGTCCATGGGTTGATATTTGCATTTCCTATGGGAGTTCAAAAGCACCATTCAGAATGTTTTGATGTTTGGTATACATCATCCAAGCCTGGCCCAGATTTTGGTTTGTCCAAATCAAGTCCCAGGATTCATTTTCACTTGATGTAATATGACTGATAATCTAAAAAAAATCTCTGTAGTATGACCACCTCATTGGAAAGAGCTGACTGTCCTTGTTCCAATGAGGGGTCATAAGCTATGTTTTTAAGACAAACATTTTCCGTTACATTTTTAGCTCAACTTGACAAAGTCAAGCTGAGCTATTACCATCACTTCTCGTCCGTTGGCGTACGTACGTACGTACGTACGTACATACGTTAGTATGTTAGTACGTTAGTACGTACGTCCACAATTTCCTTTGGCACACCTCACAGGTCGCATTTATGATCAGATCACTTTGAAACTTGGTATGCTTGTTTGGGGTGACCTCTAGATGGGAGCTATCGATTTTCTTCAATTTCCATCAAAAAATGTTGCCGCGTCCAACGTTCTTAGAACTTAGTTTAGTCAGACCACAATATTTCCCTTTGGCACACCCTACAGGGCACATTTATGATTGGATTTCTTTGAAACCTGGTATGCTTGTTTAGAGTGACGTATAGATGGGAGCTATCAATTTTCTTCAATTTCCGTCAAAAAA
The DNA here is from genome assembly GCA_031216915.1 of Pictodentalium vernedei. NCBI lineage: Eukaryota > Metazoa > Mollusca > Scaphopoda > Dentaliida > Dentaliidae > Pictodentalium > Pictodentalium vernedei. The sequence continues at coordinate 365,206,592 of CM062294.1, forward strand.
TGTTGCCATGGCCAACATTCTTACAACTTAGTTTAGTCAGACCTCAATATTTCCCTTTGGCACACCCTACAGGGCACATTTATGATCGGACTGCTTTGAAACCTGGTATGCTTGTTTGGGGTGACCTCTAGATGGGAGCTATCGATTTTTTTCCATTTCCGTCAAAAAATGTTGCTGCGGCCAACGTTCTTAGAACTTAGTTTAGTCAGAAGACCTCAATATTTCTCTTTGGCACACCCTACAGGGCACATTTATGATTGGATTGTTTTGAAACCTGGTATGCTTGTTTAGGGTGACCTCTAGATGGGAGCTATCGATTTTCTTCCATTTCTGTCGAAAAATGTTGCCGCTGCCAACGTTCTCAGAACTTAGTTTAGTCAGACTTCAATATTTCCCTTTGGCACACCCTACAGGGCACACTTATGATTGGATTGCTTTGAAACCTGGCATGCTTGTTTGGGGTGGCCTCTAGATTTCGATTTCCTTCAATTTCCGTAAGAAAATGTTGCCGCGGCCAACGTTCTTAGAACTTAGTTTAGTCAGACCTCAATATTTCCCTTTGGGACACCCCATAGGGCACATTTATGATTGGATTGCCTTGAAACTGGTATGCTTGTTTAACTTGGTGTGCTCATTATACAAGACCTTTCGATAAGAGCTATTGATTAGCATTCATTTCTGTGAAAAAAGTTGCCATTTACAGTAACCTCTGAACATACTGCATTTGTGTATCAACATTCTTCCTTTAGCCTGTCTTACAGTTTACATTTAAAAATTGATGGATTACTCTGTTCTTCAATTTTGCCATTTCATTTATAACTTACCTACCAAGTTCAAGTTTGTCAAGTTGAGCTACAGTGTCATTGACACTTTCATTTTTAATGTGTGTTCTGCTATGTTGCTAAGGTGAAGAGTTGAAGTGTGTGGCCAATTTTTTTAGTGCACCCATATTTGAAGTTCTTCCGAGATCATTTTAAATGGAGATAACATCTTTGTTAAGTGCTTATAAAAGGATAAGGGCCAGGCATGAAAATTAGTATCGGTCTAGAAATCTGAGCCATTTCTTCTTTTAGATGAAACAAACATACTGTTATAGCTCAAATTGTTTCTGGTAGCATAGAATACAGTTAGTGTTTTTTCTCGTGTATCATTTATGGGTGACAGGCATAGAATACAGTTAGTGTTTTTTCTGGGGTATCATTTATGGGTGACAGGCATAGAATACAGTTACCGGTAGTGTTTTTTCTGGGGTATCATTTATGGGTGACAGGCAGAGAATACAGTTAGTGTTTTTTCTGGGGTATCGTTTATGTGTGACAGGCATAGAATACAGTTAGTGCTTTTTCTGGGGTATCATTTATGGGTGACAGGCATAGAATAGAGTAAGTGTTTTTTCTTGGGTGTCATTTATGGGTTACAGGCATAGAATAGAGTTAGTGTTTTTTCTGGGGTGTCATTTATGGGTGACAGGCATAGAATAGAGTTAGTGTTTTTTCTGGGGTGTCATTTATGGGTGACAGGCATAGAATAGAGTTTTTGTTTTTTTTCTGGGGTGTCATTTATGGGTGACAGGCATAGAATAGAGTTAGTGTTTTTTAGCTCACCTCACTTTCAATCAGGAGAGCTATAGTGATCACTCACCGTCCGTCGTCTGTGAACATGGTGTTTGCATCTTCTCCCAAACCGCTGAACCAATTTAATTGATATTTGAGATAATAGTTTGTTATGACATCGCAATTTTATTTTGTTCAAATCAAGTTGCCTCGCCCCTTGGTAGGGCCACACCTAAAAAGTGTGCTGAAATCTTAAAAAATCTTCTTCTCATGAACCAGCAGTAGCAGAGACTTGATATTTGGTGAGCAGCTTTCTTTTGAGGTGTAGACTCAGATTTGTTCAAGAGAAGTTTGTGGGGCTATATTTGCCGTCGTTATGGGAGGGGCAAGAATATTTGACCCTCCCAAAATTTCTATTTTCCAAACCGAGAGGCAGATTTGGACCAAATTTGTTATGAGGGCTTATTGGGTCATAAGTACTTAATTTATGCCAAAACTTTTTTTCCCGTCGCCCCATGGGAACCGCAGGAGTTCAAAATAGAAAAAATTAAAATGCCCATATCTCCAAAACTACATGGCAGTGAGAATTCTTATTTGGTATGAAGCTTCCTTAGGACCAACAGAATGGAATGATAAAAAAGGAATTGCTATCGGTTTTATCATGGGGTACTGTTCCGGGACTTTGAAAAAGTGCTGAGTCAGCATTTTTTAATACTGTGGGTAATGGGAAAAACATATAAGACTACTTTTCTCCCAAACCACTGCTCCAAAAGCTTTCAAATTTCACATATAACATCTTTGGGAGATTGTTTCACATGTTTATTGAAATCAATTGCCTGGGTCCTTATTTGGGCTCTCTATGGAAGCTCAAATGTTTAAATTAGTGCAGTATGAGGAATATTTTTTAAAAATCTTCTTCTTCAGATCTACCAATAAGAATCTTTTGATATTTGGTATGCAGCATCCTTAGGGGGGTGAGATTCAAGTTTGTTCAAGCCAAGTCCCTGGGTTCATATTTAGGCTGAAAATTTGGGGGTCCCCTTCTGGACTTGGAAAATTTTGGACCAAAATCCGGAAATTTTTTTTTGTTGTTGTTTTTTATGCGTTTCGGTCAATTTTAAGACAAAAAAAAAAAAAAATTTTACACTGAAAATTTGGGGGCCGGGTGGGACTTAGAAAGTTTGGGACCAAAATCCGGAATTTTTTTTTTGGTTTTTACGCGTTTCGGTCAATTTTAAGAGAGAAAAAAAATTTTTACACTGAAAATTTGTGGGGGCCAGGTGGGACTTAGAAAATTTTGGACCAAAATCCGGAATTTTTGTTTGTGTTTATGTGTTTCAGTCAATTTTAAGACCCAAAAAAATTTTTTACACTGAAAATTTGGGGGCCGGGTGGGATTTGGAAAATTTTGGACCAAAATCCGGAAATTTTTTTTTTTGTTTTTTATGCGTTTCGGTCAATTTTAAGACAAAAAAAAAATTTTTTTTACACTGAAAATTTGGGGGCCGGGTAGGAATTTATTTATGGAATTTTCATAGAAATTAACACAAAAAAGTGGTTCAACTCTTTATTATATACATGACCAGTGAATAGAAAAAAGGCAATCTCAGAAGCAACTATTTCACAAATATCAATAGATTTTTTTACACCGTGGGGCCAACCATAACAAAGTCCAAACAATGGCTGCAAAAGGTTCTATGAATATCTATTGGGAGTTATCTTCCTCCCCCCACCCATGTCAAAAAATATAGAACAAATTAAAAACAGTTTCAACTTGGCTTATACCATTGAATTATGACCAGTGAATTGAAAATAGGCAATCTTACAACCTGTCCAGCAATTTTGGGGACTTTTCTGAACACGTGGATGGGGTTGGGGTGGGGGAGATGTCCAACCAGCATATCTTCCCCCTCACCCGTCCAAAAAACATAGCTACTATTTCAAAAATATCAATAGGTTTTTTACCCGGTGGGGCCAACCATAACAAAGTCCAAACAATGGCTGCAAAAGATTCTATGAATGTCTATTGGGAGTTTGACATGGGTGGGGGGGAAGATATCCAGGCTTGGTTATCTTCCCCCTCACCCATGTCAAAAAATATAGAACAATTTAAAAACAGTTTCAACTTGGCTTATACCATTGAATAATGACCATTGAATTGAAAATAGGCAATCTCAGAACCTTTCCAGCAATTTTGGGGACTTTTCCGAACACGGCTAAACAATGTATGTTTTTCTAGGTAGCATGAAAGCATCTGACGCCTCTGGGAATGGTGACAAGTACCCCTTTTTTAAACAACAGGTCAGATGTTTTCGCATTTTGGAAATATCATATCTGATAGGGGTACCATTTAAAATATGAAATGCATTTGCAATTGCAAAAACTCCACAGTCACTAATATTATTTTGCCTGGTTGTTTCTGGAAACACAACTGTCAATTTTTGGGCCGGTGATTACATAATTTCCCTTACAAACTTCTTTGTTTGCGGTGACAAACGTCTATGGAGACTGTCATAAATATTTATCTCTGCCCTCCCACATCCAACTGTTGACAATACAACCCAGTGGTTAGTGTCACAGTTTACAATTTGCACAAACTCCTGTGTTGGAATGTCAAAAGAATGTGATTGAAACAATGCACTGTTCTGTAAACCATCTACATGTGGGTACTTTTCTTTCATAAGTGACTGTCCCAAGTTGATGTGAATATCAGACAACCAGTCACCACTCAGAAGGTCCTTGAGGTCTTGTGTGTTTAAAGAATGGGGTTTAATGACACTACTTTGGACTCCATCTAAACTCTCACCAGTTATAATGATGTTTTCCTCTCCATCTTGGGAAATATCAATGTTATCCTCACTATTAACAGTTGTCTCCATTGGCTCGTTATATGACTTCAACCGACAAATGTTAACAGACGTCTTCAGATGTTTCCCATCTTTTTTTCTAAATAATAAATATTTTTTTTCTTTTCATAAACTTTGTATGGGCCAATCCTTCTTTCGTCTAATTTTCCACCTGCCCTATTACTGTTTTTCATAGATTTAAGGAGGACACTTTCACCTATTTCAAACGATAACAAATTGGAGTTTCTTCTGTTGTAGTCCATTTTCTGTCGGTCATGTGCCTTTTTTATTAGCTCACCGAAGGGAGCTTAACTTATCACTTGCCGTCCGTCGTCGCCGTCCATTGTGAACTTTGAATTATCGACTTCTCCTCCCAAACTACTGGACCAAACTGAACCAAATTTGGTGTGCATGTTCCTTATCATATGTCAATTCAAACTTGTACAAATAAACTTTCCGCGTCCACAGGGGGCCCTACAAGGGGCATTAATCTGATAGCACCCATAATTTTTTTTTTAAATTAAAAAAATCTTCTTCTCCAGAACCGTCATTTAGAATCTTTTTATATTTGGTACATAACATCTCTATCGGGGTCAGATTCAAGTTTGTTCAAATCGAGTCCCTGGGTTAATAATTGGGCTTCCTGTAGGAGCCTGAATTTTAACTTAGTGAAATATGAGGAAATTTCTTTAAAAATCTTCTTCTTTAGATCCACCAGTCAGAATGCTTTCATATTTGGTATACAACATCTATAGGGGGATCAGATTCAAGTTTGTACAAATCGGGTCCCTGAGTGAGTATTTGGGCTCTTTATTGGAGCCCAAAGTTTAACTTAGTGCAATTTGAGGAAATTTCTTTAAAAATCTTCTTCTTCAGATCCCCCAGTCAGAATCCTTTCATATTTGGTATACAACATCTATAGGGGGGTCAAATTCTAGTTTGTACAAATCGGGTCCCTGAGTTAGTATTTGGGCTCTCTATTGAAGCCCAAAGTTTAACTTCGTAAATTTGAGTAAATTTCTTTAAAAATCTTCTTCTTCAGCTCCAACAGTCAGAATCCTTTCATGTTTGGTATCCAACATCTATAGGGGGGGGGGGGGGGGTCAGAATCAAGTTTGTTCAAATCAAGTCCCTGGGTTTATATTTGGGCTCCCTATGAGAGCCTGAATTTTAACTTGGTGCAATTTGAGGAAATTTCTTTAAAAATCTTCTTCTTCAGATCCATCAGTCAGCATTCATTCATATTTGGTATACAACATCTTGAGGTGGGTCAGTTTCAGGTTTGTTCAAATTGCTTACCTGGGTAAATTTTTGGGCTCCCTATGGGAGCCCAAATATCAACTTAGTGCAATATAGGGAATTTTTTTAAAAATCCTCTTCTTTGGACCCTGTAGTTGGAATGTTTTCATATTTGGTATACAACATCCCTAGGAGGGTCCGATTCAAGTTTGTTCAAATCTGGTCTATGGGTTGATATTTGGCTTCCTCTGGGAGCCTGAATTTTAACTTAGTGCAATATGAGGAAATTTCTTTTAAAAGTCTTTTTCTTCAGATCCACCAATCAGAATCCTTTCATGTTTGGTATACAACATCTCTAGGTGGGTCAGATTCAAGTATGTTCAAATCGGTTCCCTGGGTTAATATTTTGGCTCCCTATTTGAGCCCAAATTTTAACTTAATGCAATGTGAGGACATTTGTTTAAAAACCTCCTTGTTCAGATCCACCAGTCAGAATTCTTTCATATTTGGTATATACATTTGTAACATCTCAAGAGGGATCAGATTCAAGTTTGTTCAATTTGAGTCCCTGGCTTATTATTTGGGCTCTCTATGGGCAGGGTTGGGGGGAGGGGCAGGGGGAGCATGTTAGGTTCAGGTTTGTTCAGATCCATTTCCATAAAATTTGCCTTTGCATGGCTTCATTCCTTTGTAGTTTTGATGAACCATGCCTAACTGAATGTGACCTCAAACACTTCTTTGAACCATTTTGGCCGGTGAGCAATTAAGGCCCCTTGTGGCCTCTTGTATTTTCAAGTGCCTGCCCACTCACAACTTTTTTTAGGTTTGTCATCCTTTCTATCATGGATTCCACATCCTCAGTTACCTTCTCACCAACATCTGACGAGTCTTCAGACATATCCTGTTCAATTGGGAGTCTAGGATGTCGGCCGTACAGTAGAAAAATTGGTGAATATCCTGGAACAGATAATTAATTAATCAGTTTAATCTATTATACCTTGTTTGACAGAGCTCATGGAACAAGATACAATAGATGAAATGCATGTGTTGGATGTATTGAGGGCAAATAGGTCGACAGACGAGGAAAATTTAGTGTTTGTCAGGGTAATTTCTTGTCTAATTTCAAGTCAAATTGGTACTGAAGGTATGGTAAATGTATTTTTGTAATTTATATTCAGTTAACAGGCCAGGGTTATTGGTTTAACTGGTTGAGTGCTAGGTTATTTTTTTGTGGTCAGAGCATTGCTTACCAAGATTTGTTTATCACTAATTATTGAAGAATGCTTGCAGGTGCTCTCCAATAATTACTAATAAAGCAAATCTATGTGAACTTGTAATTGTTTTCTTTTGACTGACTATGAAACACAAGCCAAGAATATGAAGATGGTACCCTCACTTTTTTTAAACCCACTATAGTGGCTTCCAGCACTCAACCAGTTAAGAGATATACAATTAAGTGGGCTCCACTGTACCAGCTTTTGTAAAAAAAGGCAAAAAGCAAACACATAAGATAGGAAAAACGTTCATACATTAACGAAAAAGCTTCAATCAATAATAAAATTATGTAAATAAAATCAGATAATCATGGAGAAAATTATTCCTTGATGAAAATGAACAACAAATAAGACTACCTAATGAAATGTTATAGGGATGAGTATGGAAGGCAACTCAAATATGAAAGTCTCAGATTTTATCACAAAAATTGGTGAAAATTATGTTTCTTCGAAAAAATAAAAGAACATGTACTTAGTTTATTAATTGGCAGCTACTTTATTTCAACCAATTTTCAAGACCAGGAAGCTAGGATCAGTTCATTTTTTCAATTTCAAGGTTATTTTAGAATTAATGTTATTTGATCAAGCGATAAAATAAGATATTCTCACCTGTTGAAGCATGCATAGAGGTTCGGTAGGCAAATAAAACACCATCCAATATCTCAGCCCAATGTTCTTGTTTACCTTCAAGGTGTTTCAGTAGAGACTTTTGTGTAGTCTGATTTTGTCTTTCCACTAAACCATTGGCCTACAATGATATATTTGATTTGTTACCAGAATGAAACAAATTTATGAATAGTTGTTTTCATATATATAAATAAAATCTAATGTTTTTCACCCCACCTGACAAAATACCATCAAATGAAAAGCTACAAACTTGAAAAGGCCCCTGGCTAACATGTACACACATTGTAACTTTTGTATTTTTTAAATGGTAACATATCCCCCATGGAAACCCTGGGAAGTGAAGCAGTGCTTGTTTGTGGTAAACAAGTTCCGTTTTACTGGTAAAATAGGACCCAGTCACCAATGCTTGGGCTGAAAGTCCTCTAAAATGGGCAACATGGGTATAAATAATTGACTAAACTTGACTTTGTCTCCATGTTGCGGTCACGGTTGGACATTGTGCATAAATATGTGACCTTAAACACCAATAAATAAATAAATGGTAACATATAACTAAATAGTTCGTACAATAGTTTATAAGCAATAACTGGTAGAATTTATTCATGCAAAGTTGTTTTGTTCTGGTGTGTTGGAGGCAGTGTGTAAGCACTTTTCAACAAATTATAATAAAACAAATTACAAAATGTATGTGCTCGTGTGGAAGCACCTTTGAACTTGTGATTTAATTATCTAAAATAAATTACAATACAGTGAAACTCTGTTAATTGAATAGAATAGAATATTCAATTAACAGGAGAATTCAATTAACAGGGATTTGGTCTTTTTCCTGTATTTCAGAGATAAATTGATCATTTATTCTATTATATCTTGTTTGACAGACAAACAAGATATAATAGATTAAATGCCTGTAATGGATGTTCTGAGGCCAAACAGGTCAATAAACAAGAGGAATTTGGTGATTGTCAGAGAAATTTCTCGACATATAAGATGTTTTATACAATCAACAGGAATTTACTCTATAACCTATATACAATTAACAGGTCTAATTTGCAGTGAAGATATGGTAAATGGTTTGGTGTTTGAAAATTATATTCAGTTAACAGGGTTATTCAATTAAAAGATATACAATTAAGTGGTTTCTACTGTACCTGTGGGTGGTAGGCACTTGTGATATGATGATCTACACCAGTCATTTGATGCAATTCACACTGAATTTCATTCACAAATTCTCTATCCTGGTCAGATATCATAATTCTTGGACATCCATGCTTGCATATGAGGCCGCAGAGAAACTTTGCTACAGATTTTGCCGACTTGTCTTTCAGTGCCATTGCCTCTGGCCATTTTGTAAAATAATCTATTGCAGTAACTGAAAAGGAAAATAATTTTCATGGGACTTCAAAAATTTTGGACCAAAATCCAGAAATTAGTTTTTTGGTTTTTTATGCATCTTGGTCAATTTAAAAAAAAAAAAAAAATTTAGGCTCAAAATATTTTGTTTGGGACTTCGAAAATTTCCAAACAAAAATAAAAAATGCGTTTATCTCAATTTTGGGACGTAAAAGTGCAGGAACTGAAAATAGAAGGAAAAATCCTGTGTATTACAACTGCTTCATCTAGTTGGTATATGTTTTTCTTAGGAGGGGCATATGCAGCTTATTCAAATCAAGTCCCTGGTTTGATATTTGGACTACCATGTCAGGTGAGTGCCCTTAGGCCCCCTGAGGCCTCTTGTTCTGGGTTGTCATTTATGGGTGACAGGCATAGAATAGAGTTAGTGTTTTTAGCTCACCTGAGCGAAGCTCAAGGGGAGCTTAACTAATCACTTTCTGTCCGTCGTCCGTCGTCCGTCGTCCGTCGTCCAGCGTCCGTCGTCCGTCGTCCGTCGTCCGTCGTCCGTCGTCGTCCGTCCGGCGTTAACTTTACATTATCGACTTCTCCTCCTAAACCACTAGCCCAATTTTATTCAAATGTTGGCTAAATGTTTATTACCTAATGCCAATTCAGATTTGTTCAAATGAAGTTGCCCCTCCTCCTGGGTGGTGCCACACCCCCAAGGGGCACCAAAATCTTTGTAAATCTTCTTCTCATGAACCAGCAGTAGCAGAGACTTGATATTTGGTGTGCAGCTTCCTTTTGAGGTGTAGACTCAGATTTGTTCAAGAGAAGTTTGTGGGGCTATACTTGACGTTGTTATGAGAGGGGCAAAATTTTTTGCCCCGCCCAAAATTTCTATTTTCCAAACCGAGAGGCTGATTTGAACCAAATTTTATGTGAGGGCTTATTGGGTCATGAGTACTTGATTTATGCAAAAAAAAATTTTCCCGCAGCCCCGTGGGAACCACAGGAGCTAAAAATAGAAAAAATTTAAAACGCCCATATCTCCAAAACTGCACGGCACTGAGAATTTTTATTTGGTGTGCAGCTTCCTTAGGACCAACAGAAAGGATTGGTAAAAAAAAATTGCCATCGGTTTTATCATAGGGTACAGTTTCGGGACTTTGAAAAAGTGCTGAGTCAGCACTTTTTAACACTGTAGGCAATGGGAAAAACATTAAAAAATCTTCTTCTCCAGATCCAGCAGGCAGAATCTTTTGATATTTGGTATGCAACATTGTAGGGTGGATCTGATTCAAGTTTGTTCAAATCGGCCCCCTGGGTTCATATTTGGGCTCAGTATAGGAGCCCGATTTCGAACTTAGTGCATTTCAGGCAAATTTCTTAAAAAATCTTCTTCTCCAGATCCAGCAGGCAGAATCTTTTCATATTTGGTATGCAACATTGTGGGGTGGATCTGATTCAAGTTTGTTCAAATCGGCCCCCTGGGTTTATATTTGGGTTCAGTATAGGAGCCCAAATTTGAACTTACTGCATTTCAGGCAAATTTCTTTGAAAATCTTCTTCTCCAGATCCAGCAGGCAGAATCTTTTGATATTTGGTATGCAACATTGTAGGGTGGATCTGATTCAAGTTTGTTCAAATCGGCTCCCTAGATTCATATTTGGGCTCACTATAGGAGCTCGAATTCGAATTTAGTGCATTTCAGGCAAATTTCTTCAAAAATCTTCTTCTCCAGATCCAGCAGGCAGAATCTTTTGATATTTGGTATGCAATGTTGCGGGGTAGATCTGATTCAAGTTTGTTCAAATCGGCCCCCTGGATACATATTTGGGCTTACTATAGAAGCCCGAATTCGAACTTAGTGCATTTCAGGCAAATTTCTTAAAAAATCTTCTTCTCCAGATCCAGCAGGCAGAATCTTTTCATATTTGGTAAGCAACATTGTGGGGTGGATCTGATTCAAGATTGTTCAAATCGGCCCCCTGGGTTAATATTTGGGCTCAGTATAGGAGCCCGATTTCGAACTTAGTGCATTTCAGGCAAATTTCTTAAAAAATCTTCTTCTCCAGATCCAGCAGGCAGAATCTTTTGATATTTGGTATGCAACATTGTAGGGTGGATCTGATTCAAGTTTGTTCAAATCGGCCCCCTGGGTTCATATTTGGGCTCAGTATAGGAGCCCGATTTCGAACTTAGTACATTTAGGCAAATTTCTTAAAAAATCTTCTTCTCCAGATCCAGAAGGCAGAATCTTTTGATATTTGGTATGCAACATTGTGGGGTGGATCTGATTCAAGTTTGTTCAAATCGGCTTCCTAGATTCATATTTGGGCTCACTATAGAAGCTCGAATTTGAACTTAGTGCATTTCATGCAAATTTCTTAAAAAATCTTCTTCTCCAGATCCAGCAGGCAGAATCTTTTCATATTTGGTAAGCAACATTGTGGGGTGGATCTGATTCAAGTTTGTTCAAATCGGCCCCCTGGGTTTATATTTGGGCTCAGTATAGGAGCCCAAATTTGAACTTAGTGCATTTCAAGCAAATTTATTAAAAAATCTTCTTCTCCAGATCCAGCAGGCAGAATCTTTTGATATTTGGTATGCAACATTGTGGGGTGGATCTGATTCAAGTTTGTTCAAATCGGCTTCCTAGATTCATATTTGGGCTCACTATAGAAGCTCGAATTCGAACTTAGTGCATTTCAGGCAAATTTCTTAAAAAATCATCTTCTCCAGATCCAGCAGGTAGAATCTTTTGATATTTGGTATGCAACATTGCGGGGTGGATCTGATTCAAGTTTGTTCAAATCAGCCACCTGGATTCATATTTGGGCTCACTATAGAAGCTCGAATTCAAACTTAGTGCATTTCGGGCAAATTTCTTCAAAAATCTTCTTCTCCAGATCCAGCAGGCAGAATCTTTTGATATTTGGTATGCAACATTGCGGGGTGGATCTGATTCAAGTTTGTTCAAATCGGCCCCCTGGATTCATATTTGGGCTTAATATAGAAGCCCGAATTCGCACTTAGTGCATTTCAGGCAAATTTCTTCAAAAATCTTCTTCTCCAGATCCAGCAGGCAGAATCTTTTGATATTTGGTATGCAACATTGCGGGGTGGATCTGATTCAAGTTTGTTCAAATCGGCCCCCTGGATTCATATTTGGGCTTAATATAGAAGCCCGAATTCGCACTTAGTGCATTTCGGGCAAATTTATTAAAAAATCTTCTTCTCCAGATCCAGCAGGCAGAATCTTTTGATATTTGGTATGCAACATTGTGGGGTGGATCTGATTCAAGTTTGTTCAAATCGGCTTCCTAGTTTCATATTTGGGCTCACTATAGAAGCTTGAATTCGAACTTAGTGCATTTCAGGCAAATTTCTTAAAAAATCTTCTTCTCCAGATCCAGCTTCAGAATCTTTTCATATTTGGTAAGCAACATTGTGGGGTGGATCTGATTCAAGTTTGTTCAAATCGGCCCCCTGGGTTTATATTTGGGCTCCGTATAGGAGCCCAAATTTTAACTTAGTGCGTTTCAGGCATATTTCTTAAAAAATCTTCTTCTCCAGATCCAGCAGGCAGAATCTTTTGATATTTGGTATGCAACATTGTAGGGTGGATCTGATTGTGATTCATGAACGTATTTATTTGTAAAGTTGATAGAATCTTAGACAAAATTTGCAGAAAAGATCTACTATAGAAGGGGTGGTATCCAGGGTGAACCGTTTACCCAAATCTAGCAGTACTAATGCATTATTCACACAAATCTTCGTTCAAATTTTATGACCCCTCATTGGAACACACGCATTCAGCTCATTCCAACAAAGGTCATATGCCATGTTTTCGAGACAAAGGAATAAAAATTTTAGTTATTCATGAAATTTTTAGGCAACTGTTGTCTGTTATTCACATTGCTTCATGAAATTTCAGTACTTTTAGAAGTTACCTCAGTAATCAAGGGTTAATTCCCCTTAATTAAATGTCGCCTCTAAAAAACAACCACTTTGCATATCTTACCTTTTTACCAGCATAACTGCCAAAACTTGTCAGCATTCTTCGCAAAAATCGCTATTCAAATTTTAATTTTTGTCTCTTAAACATACATGTACTTATCGCTTGTAAATACCCCATTGGAATGAGCTTTTTGAGCTCATTCCAATGAGAGGTCGCACACCATGCTTTTTGAGTCAAAAAAGCAATTTTTTTAGTTATTCCAGAATTTCGTACGTAAAACACAGCTTTATGACTTCACATTAAAATGAGCTCTCTAAGCTTGTTCCAATCAACATTCACGCACTATGTCTTTCACACAAAAAATAAAATTTTCCATTTATTCAGGAATTTTGTTTGCAAGAACACTCTTACCCCCCCCCCCCCCCACAAACACACACACACAAACACACACACACACACACAAACACAGACACACACATCTAAAAGTTCGTCAGCAAAAAAACAGTTACTTCAATTTTTAAATGCATTATAGGAACAACTTGCCTAATCAAATTTAAATACTTTTGCATCATTCTGTATCTAGAACAAACCATTTACCATATCTTTACGCAAAATTCTCCAGCATCATTCACAAAAAAACACCATTATTTATATATTCACATTTCTGTCTCAAAAATATACCTGATCTTCCCATACCCCTATTGGAATAAGCTGTTTGAGCTTGTTCCAATGATGATAAAAAAAAATAAAATTTGTGAAAATTTTTGTTTTCTTGCATGCAAATATATACATGTAGCACATGGAAGATATCCACAGTTGGGGAGAGATGTCCAAGGCTATCTCTTCACATTCCTTGTTTGTGCTTCATGCTAAACCAGTTTGTCTGCAGAGATAAATTTGCTTTATTAAAAATCATTGGAGATTGGCCACACACCAATGATTTTAAATAAAACTAATTTTAGGTAACAAATGTTGAACTTCAAACAAAATCTATCACTCAACCAGTTAATGTTGATGAGGCATGACATGGTGAAGGTGACCTAAAATACTTCTTAGAGTCACTTTGTCAGGTGAGCGATTAAGGCCACGTGGGGCCTCTTGTTTCTGGGGTGTCATTTATGGGTGACACCTTCTATATTTTTAGCTTAACTTGACAAAGTCAAGATAAGCTATTGCCATCATGCATGCGGAAGTCTGTTAGTCTGTGAGTCTGTTCACATTTTCCTTTAGCACGGGCTACACCACGCAGTTCTTGTCTGGTCGTTATGAAATTTCATATGCAGGTTTGGGGTCATGTCTAGATGAGAACGTCCCTTTTTGGTCGCGATCGGTCAACCAGTATGGCTGCCCGAGCCCAAAACCCCAAAACCATTAGCACAGTCTACAGGTTGTATTTATGAAGGGATTTCATTGTAACTTGTTAGGATGCCTCTGTATAACGCATAGATGAGAACGTCCCCTTTCGGGCATGATCTGTTAACCACGATGGCTGCCCGAGCCCAAAACCCGAAAACTTTTACCACAGTTTGCAGGTCATGTTTAATATGGAGGGATTTCATTGTAACTTGGTAGGATGACTCCTTATGATGCCTAGATGAGAATTTCCCCATTTGGGCCGGATCTGCCAACTGTGATGACTGCCCGAGCCCAAAACCCGAAAACCTTTAGCAGAGTCTACAGGTCATATTTATTGAGGAATTTCATTGTAACTTGGTGGGTTGACTTCATATAATGTCTAGATGAGAAAGTCCCCTTTTGGGCGTGATTGGGCATTTGTGACGGCAACAGGGGCCCGAAGCCCAAAAACCTTTAGCACAGTCTACAGGTCATATTTATGAAGGGATTTCATTGTAACTTGGTAGGATGATTCCAAATAATGTCTAGATCAGAACGTCCCATTTTGATCGCGATCATTCAGCCTTGATGGGTGCCCGAGCCCAAAAACATTTAGCATAGGCAAAAGGTCATATTTATGGAAGGATTTCATTGTAATCTGTTAGGTTGACTCCATATAATGCCTAGATGATGACATCCCGTTTTGGTTGCGATTGGTCAACTGTGATGGCTACAGATGCCCGAAGCCCAAAAACCTTGAGCACAGTCTACAGGTCATATTTATGAAGGGATTTCATTGTAACTTCGTAGGATCACTCCAGATGATGCCCAGATGAGATTGTCCCCTTTGGTTGCGATCATTCAACCATTATGGCTGCCCAAGCCCGAAGCCCGAATACCTTTAGCACAGTCTACAGGTCATATTTATGATTGGATTTCATTGTAACTTGGTATGTTTGACTTCATATAATGTTTAGATGAGAACGTCCCCTTTTGTCATGATGGGGCAACTGTGACAGCTACAGGGGCCCGAAGCCCGAAAACCTTTAGAACAGTCTACAGGTCATAATTATGAAGGGATTTCATTGTAGCTTGGTAGGATGACTCCAAATAATGTCTAGATGAGAACGTCCCCTTTGGTTGCGATCATTCAACCATGATGGCTGCCCGAGCCCAAAGACCAAAAACCTACAGGTCATATTTGTGAAGGGATTTCATTGTAACCTGGTAGGTTGACTTCATATAATGTCTAGATGAGAATGTCCCCTTTGGAAGCAATTGGGAAACCATGATGGCTGCCCGAGCCCAAAGCCCGAAAACCTTTAGCACAGTCTTCAGTTCACATTTATGAAGGGATTTCATTGTAATTTGGTAGGTTGACTTCATATAATGTCTAGATGAGAGTGTCCCCTTTGGAAGCAATTGGGAAACCATGATGGCTGCCCGAGCCCAAAGCCCGAAAACCTTTAGCACAGTCTTCAGTTCACATTTATGAAGGGATTTCATTGTAACTTGGTAGGTTGACTTCATATAATGTCTAGATGAGAACGTCCCCTTTGGAAGCAATTGGGAAACTGACATCTACAGGGGCCCGAAACCTGAAAACCTTTAGCACCATCTACAGGCCATATTTATGAAGGGATTTCAATGTAACTTGATAGGATGACTCACTTTGGAATAATTTCACTGTAACTTGGTAACTTTCGTTGATATACGTTAACTGTGAGGGCCACATACATTAACTGTGAGGTCATATTAACCCACCCCTCAGCTTTTTAGTACAGTGTACACCTCAGATTATTTTTATGTGTACACATACTATGTATGGTACACATAATGCCGGCATCCAGGGTGGCCATCTGTCATTCGTCCATCCTTTGTCTGCCCCTCTGTCCGCCTGTCTGTCTGTCCATCCGGCATCTGTATCCATTTCTTTGGCATTCGATAACTTGAAGAATTTTGCTTGGATTGTCAAGTAACTTTATATTTGTGTTCAGGTTACTGATGTGCCGAGCTGTATAGTTTTTGGTCTAAATCTGTTATTTTGATCCTGAGATATTAACCCTTTATCCTTCAAATTGAAAATTCCTCCAATCCCTTTGGCATTCGATAACTTGAAAAATATTACTTGGATTTTCAACTTACTTTATATTTGTGTTCAGGTTACTGATGTGCCGAGCTGTATAGTTTTTGGTGTAAATCTTATAATTTGGTCCTGAGTTATTAACCCTTTATTCTTCAAATTGAATATTCCTCCAATCCCTTTGGCATGAGATAACTCAAAAAATATCAATCGGATTGTCATGTTACTTCATATATGTGTTCATGTTACTGATGTGCTGAGCTGTATAGTTTTTGGTGTAAATCTGATAATTTGATCCTGTGATATTAACCCTTTATCCTTCAAATTGAGAACTCCTCCAATCCATTTCTTTGGCATGCGATAACTCAATAAATATTAATCCGATTATCAGGTTACTTTATATATGTATTCAGGTTACTGATGTGGTCTGCTGTATAGTTTTTTATGTAAATCTAATAATTTGATTTGGAGATATTAACCCTTTATCCATCAAATTAGGCACTCCTACAATCCATTTCTATATGTACCCATACCATGTATGGTATACATAATGTCGGCATCCAGAGTGGCCCTCTGTCATACAGCTTTCTACTAGTTGCGCGTATGGGTACACATCTGGCAATTTCATCGGCCTATTTTCATCAAAAACATAGCATACAGGGAACAGAAATGAACATATTCCCAATTATCACAATTCTTGTCTTATTTCATAATCCTTTCATAAACATTGAACATTATCCTTTTCATCAAACACAACACACAAGTTAAGCTACAGTGTCATTGACACTTTCATTTAATTAGAGGTTATTACTTGGTTAGTTTCATATTGTCCAAGATATCTGCTCGAGGCAACTTCATATCAGCCTGAGATTGAAGGCTGATGTGAAGTTACCAGTGGCTGATATCTCAACCAATATGAAACTAACAAAGTAATGACCTCTGTATTGTTAAACCAGAAAACTAATTACAGAATGTTCTCAGATCTGTTACAGTTTTAAGACAAAGTCCGAAGTTCAGTTTCCCAAAAGATGGGAAACCATGGCGTTTAGATAGCTGAACTATTGAACTATCTATTCTCTAATTGGATAAATCTCTGCTTACAACTCTGAATTTTACTTCGCAATGATTTTTCTGAGCACCTATCTTCATCTACCTAATCATTACTTATTGCCATCATTAATTCCTCATCATACAAAACTCTGTTTCAAACCAGTCGACAGTGCCTGGTAACGCCAATCTTCCTGATTGTGTCCAATAAATAACTATGAACATTTTGATGTGAACAAATTGTTTGCACCTAGTCATGCATCAAAGGAGACAACTCTAGCTTGGTTCACATCAGCCGAGATCGGCATCATATCAGCTGAGTTTGAAGTCATATCCGCCAAGTTTGATAAAGGGCAATTCTGGGAAAGAAAATCCTATCTAATAAATAAATTCATTTATTTCAGACATTCATTTATATCTTGGGATGATAAGTTCCGATCTGTTCATGTGGATAGTGAACCTAAAGTTGTATACAAGTTTACAAAGAGTCCAAAGATCAGGTAAGATTCTCTTAAAACTCATTCCACAAGGATATATTTTTGAACAATGTATTACCACTTGGAAAGTATCTCTCTAAAACTAGTTCCATACAGAATTTATTTAGAATTATCTTATAAGCCTGAAGGACCTATATCTGAATTTGGTGAACTTTGACCCCACAAAACAGATGGACCAACAATTCACCACAATGTCAGTGAGTCATGATACTTTGTGGTAATGTTCTGTGCTGGTGGTTTCACTTAATCGCTATTTATTTTCTGTTCTGTGTTTTGTTGTTTTCATCAAGCCTTAAGATTAGTTTAATATGGGCACAATGGCAAATACAAATCCACCATACTGTGGCCTGGTGGGAGAAAAAGATACAGTTATTTTCATCGTCTTCATCTCTGTTTCATATACTGTTTAGTTTTTTCCCCTAGATTCAAAGTATACATCCTCTTGTTATAGGTCTTCAACATTATTATTGGTTCTCCTCCTTGAGCTAAAGTTAAGTCTAGATAGTGTTTTAGTTTTCTGGTGAAGCCAAAATCTTATTTAAACTAAATTATGCATGACATTTAATATAGAGATGGGTGGTTAACCGAAAATTTGGTTCGGTTTTGTTGACAAAACCGAAACTGAAACAATTACAGAAAACCCGTTGTGGTTTTCAACTTCAATCTTGAAAAACTCTAATCAGGTCTTCACTTCTCAGAATAAAGAGAGAAACAACCTAATGTTAACCTTGTTTTCAAACTTCAGAGTTGCAATACCCCTTTTTCAGAAAAGCTGCACTAATTGGTATTGCATTCGAGTGTGGCATTTACCACGAAAATAGGTGACAAAGTTATTTCAAACGTGTCGTGTTTTAAATGTTCATCTGTTTATCAAATGCGATTTCCTTTGCAGAACTGGAACTTGTCACTTGTTCCACATTTATAATGACAAATATATTTATTTCCACACGTAATTTTGAAAGCTTGAACTCCAAAGTCAACATCAAAATCACAGTTGAAATTAGATGGAATTTAGGGTTACAATGACCTATAGGAGCGACTTTTACTCGATAAAATATTTATGGTTGGCATAATTTTTTAGGACATGTCGGGATACCCTAAACACAGGTATTGGAGGTGGGGGTTGGGGGGGGGGGGCGGCTAATTTTGCAACAGACTCGAGGCAAAAATCATTTTTTTCAAACGTGAAACTCTTGAGATAATTTATGCGCAAATACATTGTGCTCAGGAAAACATAGTACCAGTAGGCCTATATTACACAGGTGCGTTGCCATGGAAAGAGAGTCCCTGTGACACTGACTGGCGCCAAATACATCTTATATGCAAATGCAATGTATTGTTATCTTTATACAATGAAAACCGAAAACCTGACTCTTGGAATGAAACTGAAACTGAAACTGGCCGCCCATCTCTAGTTTAATAAGAAACGCCACAAATATGAATATTAGAGATAACTAAACAACACTAAAAGTCCTTTCTGTTCAGGCTGAGTGGTTGTAGCATTTTGAATGTGAATATCCAATGTATTTCACAAGTGCAGCACTGGTATGTTGTATTGGGTTTCTCGAGGTCTGAGTAGAGGACGATAGCAAGATCTGATAGTCTATGGTTGGTCTTGGTTGATGTGGATGACTATTAGAGTGTCACGTTTTTGTTTGATGTCTGCGTATTTTCTCTCAGCTTTTTGATACATCAAATGACTGATGGCCAGTACATGTGCTGCTTCCAACATTTTGAGACTTCCGTGGTTTTGCCTGCTGTAAAACGGTGAACCTTTGATATTTGTATCAGTGTGAGTACATGTATGTTGTTGACACGAATACTGTACTGATACGGGATAAATTATTCTAAAAGTACCGATACCGAAACTGAACTTAAAATTTCAATATTGCCCAACTCTCATGAATATAGTAGATCTCAAGCTTTGAGTACATGCTCATCAAGAGTTTGCCAATAGAAAACAATCTGTGCCGACACTGTCATGAACAACGCTCTTGATGCAGATTACTGTTCATTGACATACACTGTGGTATTTAAACTTATGCCCCCAATCTCCGAAAGAGGATTCAGGGGTGTCTTGTGAAGTCCTCTGTCTGTCCATCCATCTGTCCATCTGTCTGTCCGTACAAACATTTTGCATTGTAATTTCAAAGCCATTGTTTGGATTGGATCTCCTTTGGTATGCTGATAGACCCGCATGGGGGAATGGATATGCACAAGGAATGGGTTCTGTCCAATAATTTATCCCAGAGTTATGGCCCTTTTTTCACTTTTTGGGCTTAGAAAATTTTTCTGTTTTCACTCTTTTGACATTGAAATTTTTTTTGTCCCACAATACCTTTAAGGCTACTTCGAACATGCCCACGGGTCAGGGGCTGTGGCCCACACTTTGCGTAGTCCTTGTTTATCTGTTGCAACCCTCAGCTGGGTTCTAAACTATATGAGAGCTGAAAGGGTTAAAGGGTTTTCTTGATCGATTAATCACATAGATTAACCTTTGTTAACCAATTAGTCACTTGCCCTAATAGGTTGCTGAATAATTGCCATACTGTTAATGATTTACAGTATTAACCTCTTTCCACCATAATGGACAAAACCGGTCAGCGCCATATACAAAAATCTTCATTCAAATTCTATTGAGTTTTCAATTTTTGTTGCATTAACATAGCTTATGAGCTTATTCCAATGAAGGGTCATGAGCTGTGTTTTTGAGACAAATTGAAAATTTTTAATTTTTCAAGAATTTATTTTGCAAGTACCATCTGCTACCATTTCCAGCTACTGATACCGAATAATGATCATGCAAGTGAACAAGTATGTCAGCACATAACTTGCATGATTTACTCTGTCTCAAAACATTGATGTGAGTCAATGTGACAATGTTTGCCTGTTTTGGAGCAAGTTTGTTCCTTTGTTAACCCATATAATACAGTAGTTCAAAAGTAATGGTTAGTCGATCAATTACTTTTTTGATCGATCAAGACATTGATAATTGGTCAACTTCCACCTTGGGTAAGCATATTTTCATTCATACTGGTTGTGGAAAACCTGTAAAGTCGTGGAATTTCATTTTTAAAATCAAGGCCTGGAAAACCTGAAAAAAGGTGGGCTTATTTTACTGAGTCATTGAAAATAAAGTTAAAAGTATTAAATCTGAAGCATGAAATTTCATTGTCTGCAAAAGGCTTGATGTTTAATGTTGAGGTTAACGTGAAACAGAAATTTTCTAGTGATTACTCATCACGTTATTTCAATTGAGAAGAGGGAGAATGGTATTCACTTCTAAAAATAGGTGAAATAGATTTTCTACAGACATGTGTTGTTAAACTTAATTTGATTTGTGTTGAATAGTGTATGCTTGAGTGTAACAAGGTACCATCTGCAATGATTTAGCAATGCAGATGTCACCTTGTTGTACTCATGGGATGATATACACTTTTATACATACAGCGCTTATATTTCATCTAAATTTGGGAGAATCCATTTGGGTTCTGCGGATATGGTTGCGAGAATCCATACCTGCTATGAGAGTCCCAGGATCCCATGAGGTCACCATTGTTGAACCCCTGTTGTATGCAGATAACACATGTTAAGCCTTTACACAACACAGCTTTTTAATTTTTAAAACATAAACTGAATTTGTTAATTGTTTTAAAAATAAATATTATTACCAATAAAACCTTGCAAATATAGTCTTGTTACAGTTATTCTGGTGAAAATGTTGATTTTTCAAGAAATGCATGGCTTCTCATTAACACGGCCGAGGATATTTTACATTTAAATTACCTCCCCTATTCATAATCCTCACAATGTATACAGTTTCTGGAAGCTCTCAATATGGACATTCCTGGAGAAAACTGCACGCAATCAAAATCTTACAATATCACTCAAATACACTCAGTGAAATGACACAGTTGATGGCTTAAAAATGGCTCAAAATGGTCAAAATTTTCTTATTTTGGGGATAAATTTCCAGTTTTCGTGTATCCCTAGTGATAAAACAGTGTTATAGGAATTCCTTATTCCTCCACTGAGGATTTTACAGCATAAGATGAACATTCTGAAAAATAAAAGACGTGGGTTTCTTATTCATTTTTTCAAAAGGTTTTCTCAAAGCAAATTTACACAAAAATTGTCCCAAACAAAATGTCAGCTCCCAAACAGGTCTGTGTTTGTCATTAAACACTCCTGTGTGACCATGACCTCCAACTGAAATGAGGTAGTACACAGTTTGGATCAAGACCATCAACAGATTATTTTGGCCATATCACCATTGATGAGAATTATTTACTAAATCCACACCGCCACAAAATAAACTATAGCTCAAAATAGCCATTTGGCCAAAATAAAAGTATAACCCAAAATAGCCATTTGGCCAAGGATAGCCAATAACCCCAGATATGACCTTTTAATAGGAAACAGGACCTTAAAGGAAAAATAAAAGAGTCCACACACACTCAGAAACAGTGTAGGTCTCATTGCAGTTATTCAGGTGAAAAAATTGGTTTTTCAAGAAATGCACAGCTTCTCATTAACACGACCAAGGATATTTTGCATTTAAATTACCTCCCCTAATCACAATCATCACAATGTATACAGTTTCTGGAAGCTCTGAAATATGGCCTTTCCTGGAGAAAAGTGCACACAATCAAAATCTTACAATATCACTCAAATACACTGAATGACACAGTTGATGGCTCAAAAAATGGATCATGTAGTCAAATTTTCTCATTTTGGGTATAAATTCCAATTTTCGTGCATCGGTAGCTATAAAACTGTGTTTTAGGAATTCCTTATTCTTCCACTGAGCATTTTACAGCATAAATGAACATTCTGACAAATAAAAAACATATGGGTTTCTTATTCATTTTTTCAAAAGGCTTTCTCAAAGCAAATTTATGCAAAAATTGTCCCATTTGTAACCTGCAAAATGTCAGCTCCCAAACTGGTCTGGGTTAGTCACCTTGACCTCCAACTGAAATGTCCTTGACAGTGCACGGTTTGAATCAAGACCATCAAAAGATTATTTTGGCCATATCACCATTAATGAGAATTATTTACTAAATCCACACAACCACAAAATAAACTATAGCTCAAAATAGCCATTTGGCCAAGGATATCCAATAACCCCAGATACAGTAGAACCTGTCTTGTGAGACCACCCCTTTTGCCGAGCAAATGAGGTCTCTCAAGACAGGTGGTCTCTCATTACAGGTTTGACATTTTTGCTAGTCAGTGAATGACCAACCAGAGAATATCAGTTGCACAAATGGAGAAGAACTGATATTTTTTATACTTACCAATGACCCAGACATAGCTGGTGCTAACTCTTAAAATATAGGGCCAAACACAAATTTTGCCCCCCAATCCCCAAAATTTGCATCTAAAACTAAAGAAAACATGTCCTGAAAGGCCCTCCACACTTCGCCCCTACTGCGCATGCGCAGTGTCAAGGACGTTCCGAAATTGGCGCCATTAATCATTCTAAGTTTGGCCCTTCATCAGTTAACATCTGACTGATCTTTGTGCTTATAAATCTCAGTTTAAATGATGCCAGACACATAAATATTAGTGAAATGGTGATTCTAAGGAGGATAGAGAAGGAGGAGAGGAAAAGAATGTGTGACAGAATATTATCAGGGCTGTAACTTAAAATTTTTTAATGAAATTATGTTAAGTTACCTATTTTCAAGGCAGCAGCCATTTTGTTGTCATTCTGATTATTTAGTTACACTGTTTTTTTTAAGTGTTTTCCTCTCTCCCTGTCCTTTAAGTTCCCCCTTGCTATTCTCCCATGCTTTTGGCATAGTTTTTGTAATTATTATTACTAAATTTTCTTGGGAGTTTTAGCTGAATAACAGAATGAATTCTGTTCTTTCCCCATGTTTACGTCTTCACCTAGGGGTGGTTAGGCGTTGTGTTCTGCATCTACCATCTGATGTTCTGCAGTTTCTTCCCTGGAAGTCTCTGTTTTGCATCAGATAGTGTATTTTTGGTAACTGATTTCCGTCCTGGGTGCCTGGAGTCTTATTTTAGTGTTTTTACACTCATTGTTTACATTTTCAACAGCCCTCTGTGTGAGGGGGGGATTTCTAAAAAATAATATCTTGATGTTATTTTAATCATAACTAGATACATTATTATTGTTCGTAAGTGTTGAATAAATTGTTTAAAATATTTTTAAAATTTTTGTCCACACTTAGGCTTGGGATCCATTGGGGCTCAACGTTACTTTTCAGAAACTTGGGCTGTTCTGAAAAAATATTTTTTCAAAATATTTTGATTTCAATTATTTTTTCTATATCAATGGATCATATTATTATTATGTATTTTGATTGCCAGGGGTTAGTGCGAGTACCAGGACTTGTTTTCTTTTCACATTGAAAGGATATTGATCAATTGTTTTAAGAGGAAGTCTTCCTCTGACTTTATTATCATTCTATATGTGGTCAGTGTACTCGCATTAACTCCTGTTCTGTATCGTATGATTTCGATGACAATATGGGAAGCGTATGTCACGGTATGTTGTTGGGGATTTGGACACTCCGGTCCTTTCCCCGCAGGGTCACTCTACTTTATCAATTTCTATTTCAGACGATCAAGATTAGGGTGATGTATCTGTGATGTCTTCCAACAGTGTGCCTCCGTCGTCACAATTAATGAAGGGCTAGCGGAAAAGTGCTCATGTAAATACGCCAATTGCCTAAGAGGACCCTAGTAGGTTCGACGGCCTTTGACGTCCGCTAGCTCGCCCGGTGTAGCGTCCATTCACCGAATGGTTCGGCAGCCGGGTTCGTCCGTTGCGGTCTAGAAGGAATTTTGGGGTGATGCGAGCACTATAAACTAACCTAATGCACACCCAGTGACGGCGGATCGGAGGGAGAACGCAGGAAGCCTTTTAGTCCGGTTCATAGCTCGTTCCGGTCCATCCGGACGGCAAGCGAGAGAGGCCCCTCTCTCGTTCGACAACATCTGGCCCCAGATGTTGTGGTACAAAATGTGTCGTAAGCGGAGCATACGTCCGTCGCTCGGGACGCTCCGTTGTATAGGCAGTCTGCTGAGACTGCTAAGGCTTCCTCTTCTCGTCAGCGCACACGACCGCACCTTGGCTGCGTGACCGCCGATATATTACCAGCTTCGCCGATCAAGGATTCTTCGGCGACCAGGTCACACCATCCGGTAGCCAGGGACACGAGGCCTGCAGACTCCGGACGTTCGCATAGGAAGTGTGCGGGAGTCAACATACACGGAGCTTCCGGCGGCAATGCATCGTAAGACCGCTACTGCACAGGCCTCGGGAACGGACATACTTTCCTTAATAGCACAGTTTATCGCAGCATCCCAGCATCAACTGAATCTGTCGCATATATTTTATCCGACGATGCTGGGTCGGGACGCTCCGCGGAAGCGGGTACGGACGTCCGAAAGTTTCATCCGGTCCGACGGGATACCGAAAGGGATTCGGAGGATTTCGAGCTTTCCCTTTCGGAACAACATATGCTGTTGTGTATGTCATCTGACTTGGTCTTCTCCAGCTTCTTTCGTCGGACCAGAATGCTGCGATGCCGGATAAGAAACTGATAGCGTCGGTGGACTTAGAAATTTTTGGTTCGGTTCAGGGACATCGTCCCTCAGTTCCGACATAGTCCAATAATGTCACACAAACTTTTGAATTATTGAACGACGCTATATATATTATTATTTTATGCTTGCTAACCAAGCATTTCTGGTTTCTTGTTCGAAGAGTTATGGAGATGTCTTTCAAAAGTGTGCCTCTGTCGTCATAGTTAATGAAGAGTTAGCGGCAATAAGTGCTCATGGAATATGTCTATCGCCTACGGAGTGACATTCGCTAGCTCACCCGGTGTAGCGTACATTCATCGAATGGTTCGGCTGCCGGGTTCGTCCGTTGCGGTCTAGGAAGGAGATTTGGGTGATGCGAGCACTTTAATTACTTTAGTACTCACCCAGTGACGGCAGATTGAGGACAGATCGGAGGAAGCCTGTTAGTCCGGTTCCTGGCTGGTCCAGGTCCGTCCGGGCTGTGAGCGAGAGAGGTCCCTCTCTCGCCCAACAACATAGGGGACCGCATGTTGTGGTTCAGATATTTTACATTCGGAGTATATGTCCGTTGGTCGGGACGCTCCGTTATATTGACAGTCCGAGAGACTGTCTTTAATGCTTCCTCATCCTCACACTAGGACACACGACCGCACATTGGCTACGTGACCTCGAGTATCCGATCAGTTTCGGCATTCAGTGATTCCACGGCGAATAGGTCGCGCCATCCGGTAGCCAAGGGACACGAGGCCTATACACTCCATATTGGTAGTATGCACGGGGTAGCGATCACGGAGCTTCCAGCGGCAATGCATCGTAAGACCGCTTCTCCTCAGGCCTCAGTGACGGACGTGCTATCCGAGTTAGCACAGTTGTTTCGCAGCATCCCAGCAATTGACAGTTTCTCGGTCGAATCAGGAATTATCCGACGGCGCTGGGTCGGTGCGGTCCGCGGTTGCATCAGGTACGGACGACCGAACGCTTTATAGGGTCCGACAGGATGGCGAAAGGGATTCGAAAGATTTCGAGTTTTCCCTTTAGTAGTATCGGAAGATGCCTTTCATATCTTTTGGCATTATCTTCCAGTGATTATTATTTCGGACTTCATTGCTGCGATCTTGGATAAGAGACTTATAGCGTCATTGGACTCGGATTTTTCGATCGGTTCGGGGACATTGTCCCTGACTTACCGACGTAGTCCAATATTGTCATTACAACATGTGTTTTATTTTTCGACGCTATATATATATATACAAGCCTGCTACTAAGCATGATAGTTTAGTTTCTTGTCCGCGTTGCTCATTTCTGCCATTTTATCATTTATACAAATAGTTTATTTTGGCAGAGCAGGGCATACCAAGAGTTCATATGCGTCTAGACGGTGTGATTAAAAACTGCATATATTCTTTTTTGCCGTTTATGTCTTTTCCAATTTCAATGTTGGGAACGACATTATGTATAGTAGACTTAACTTAGACGCTTTATTATACGTAATCCGCCTTACTGAGGCGTTATCATTACGTCTTCAAGAAAAGATTTACGGGATATTTTTCTCAATGTAATTTCTTTTGAGGGCAGTAGTTTGTTCACGTATAACTCCGCCCTTCAGTGGCTGATTGGAGTTAGTTAGACGTGACGCAGCCCTAGCTACATCCACTCGCGTGGATAGTAAGGTTAAGAACTCTCTCAGAGTCGCTTCGTTCTCGGAGGAGCTTCTCTTCGACGGCAACTTTTCGGCAATCCATGAATTGCTCGATTTACACGTTCTCTTGTCTATCTAGTGTTACAAGAGATTCAGACCGGGGCAAACATTCGGTGGTTGACTCAGAGAGTGCCGCCGCAGTTGCCGGACCCGAGTGTGGCTGTTATGACGGTTGCCAGTCATACAGATTGGGATATAATACTGATCCCTACGGATTCGAAGTGCCAGGGTCTTTGGGTTCCGCAGTCTTTTAGCAATCAGTTTTCTTCCGCGGAATAATGTTTTTTAGGCTTGCTTTATGTCATTGCATGAACATTATACAGAAACGCATGCCCAAATTCCTGTCCTTTAATTCGACAGTAGTGGCGTATCTCCGGAACCAGGGAGGCACTCTTTCGTTTCCGTTATTCAATTTAATGGAAAGAATCCGTCTGTTGGTTATAGTACACCAAGTTCAATTTTGGTCCGTCATATTCCGGGTCGTCTGATTGTTTTATCGGACTCCCGTTCTCTTACGGGTCGCTTGTTGCTGTCAGAATGGACTCTCAACAAACAAGTATTCAATCAGATTTGCTATCTATGGGAGCGCCCAATGATGATTTATTTATGACACAGCTTGCTAATCAATTGCAGACGTATGTGTTGGCTTGTCCAGATCTCTGAGCTAATATTCTTAACGCTCTATTGATCTATAGGACGGAATGATAGGATACGCGTATCCTCCGGCGCTGTTGTTTTAGCAGGTATTGCTAAGATAAACAACCACAATACATTTCTGTTGATAGCATCTCTATCTTCACAGAGATCATGAGTAATTTTCTCTCTTGTCTACTGTGGGTTTTAACGTGAAATCTTCCTCTATGTGAGGATCTTTTTCACTGGGTAAATCGTGTCATCTTTATGACAACCTGCAAGGTCGCAACCTTCATGTATTCCATTGTGTGGTCCGTATTGCATTGTAAAGCACTGTACTGGACGAGCTTTGGACGCGATTTCTTACTATAGGAGATCCTCTTCTTCGCTATTCTATGCGGCTAAAGTGGAGGCTCTTCCGTCGTGGTGTAGGGATCATTATGTTCATATTGTTGATCCCTCCATACTACTCATTGCTATTTTTTAGTATACTTGTTTCACAAGATCTACTGCAGCCTGTTATTATTGAGGTTATAGGTTTATGTTACCTCATACCTATGCACTCTACGATAGTTTACAATTGTGTCTTTTGTCTCTTTATCTAAGTCAGTTAGTAACTTTTTGATAAATAGACTTAGAATCTTTAGATTAAATTCCTATACGGATTTTAACTTCGGTTCTTATTTAGCTAAGTAATCATTTGAGCCTCTGGAAACAGTAGTTTTCAAATTCTGACCTTTTAGACAGTAATTCTGTTGGTTTCTCTTTTACTGTAGAGTCAGTGAGTTTCATGCACTATCGATGGATGATTTTCACTTTCATAGTTTCGGAATCAATACTTCCGTTACTATTTAGGTTGGATTGTTGCATAAGAGTTAGGCTCCTATTATCCGGAACCTATTATTTTAAGGTCCTTCCGTCTTCGTATGGGCATAGGCCTTTACTCTTTCCGGGTACAGTTTATGTATTTATAAACAGATTTCTGTTTATTACTATGGGCGTAAGCTTCTTCTGTCTTTGATGTCTAGTAGAAGGACGTTACGCTCCATTTTATTGTTAATGGATTCTATTAACTATCGGTACTGCTTATAGTATATCATTGACTTAGCAGTTGTGCTTAAGATTTTGGCTCATGAAGTAAGAGTTCTTCTACTTCTTGGGCTTACATTAATAGTGTCGCTATTATAGATTTTTGAAGGCCGCTCATTGCGCTCAGCCATCCACATTCATGAATTTTATCTCAGAAATATCGAGGCCATTTCTGGAGGCCTCTATTGTTAGGTCTATTATCTACTGCTCAGAATGTCATTCACTTAACAGTTGCTACTATAGCTAGGTAGGCTGTCTGTTTCGGCAGTGTCTCCGTTCGGCTGCCCTCTTCGCTCTGGGCTATTTGACCCAGGGCAAGAAAAAGGGGGGGGGGGGGAGGGTGTTCCCTTGGGTCACCTGTTTTACTATGAAAACAAGGGGATACCTCCTCCGGAGTTAGTAATTTTGAGCTGTTATTGGGATGGTTGTTTAGTGAGAAGTTTAGGTTTTTAAAATTCATTCAAGTCTTAGTTTTTAAAGTATAGCTTTTGAATATTGCATATGTCAACGGACATGATTATGCAATCCTCAGACACTTTTAGGAGTATAAGAGTCTCTATTCTCTAGACTTACTTTATTTATTGGCTTACTTTAAAAATTATTAGTATAAGGATTATATTGGATATTAATAGAGTACATGGATGTATGAAGCTCAATTTTGGAAGGTGTTGTATCTTTCTAATTTATCATAAATAAGAAAGATACATGTAAGGCCTATTACTTCTTTTCCCTACAGGGGATGACTCTATTTTATTTTATTGAGCGTATTCCATTTTGCTCTATGTCCTTGGCCCTCCAGCCTTTTTACTATTCAGCTATGTCTGGGTCATTGGTACAGTATAAAAATGTTAAAAAATTTATAGTAATTTATATATTTTTTATACTTACCAATGACCCAGACGGGGATGGCCCTCCCAGGAGTTGGGAACTCTTGCCTCCCCGCTGAGTACATAGCGCTTACCAGGCACTGGTTATTAGAATGATTAATGGCGCCAATTTCGGAACGTCCTTGACACTGCGCATGCGCAGTAGGGGCGAAGTGTGGAGGGCCTTTCAGGACATGTTTTCTTTAGTTTTAGATGCAAATTTTGGGGATTGGGGGGCAAAATTTGTGTTTGGCCCTATATTTTAAGAGTTAGCACCAGCTATGTCTGGGTCATTGGTAAGTATAAAAAATATATAAATTACTATAAATTTTTTAACTTTTCAATTTTTTTTATTATTGTTTTATTTTAATTCAGTTTTAATACAAGTACAAATGCATTGTTTAAAAAATTATAGATAAAAGTACATAAACTGAAAAACTTCACTGTTGGGCAGATGTCCTGGTTACATTTTTGAACTATCGATTTCTGTGCACACTGCATTGATCTTAACTGGCTGAGTTACAACAATGAGGGTACCAGAACAAAAGCCATCTTTTTCCTTGCTCATGTTTCCTCTTCAGTCAAACACAAATATTATGTTTGTATAAATTTGTTTTATTACAAATTATTGGAGAGTGCCAACAGGCACTCTCCTATAATTTTTAATAAAACAAATTTTGAATAACAAATTCAGACCACCAAAAAAAATCTAACCTGTTGATTTTAATACTCTGAAATTGAAAAAAATTGATATTTTTATACTATAACCCAATGACCCAGACTAGCTAGTGCAAACTCAAAGTTATCAAGGGCCAAACACTTTTGAACCCCCTAAAATTTGCTTGCAAAACCGAAAATTAAAAGTCCTTTCTGGTCCTCCATACTTTTATTCTCTGTGCATGCGAAGCTGTCAGGAAATGACCGGAATTGGGGCAAACATCATTCTTTGTTCGGCCCTAAAGTCGGCAACAATGAACTGACATCTGTGCTTTAAAATCTCCTTTTTTTGAGGATGCCAGACACAAATCAATGCAAGAATTGGTGTAGCCAAGGCTGTTATTGGATGATGGAAGTGCTGAACGGTGGGTTTTGACGTTCAGGGCTGTAACTTTATAATATTTATAAAATTATTTCATGTTTCCCAATTTTGGGACATACGCCTGACGTCTGTCATTTTTAGCTCAACTTTGACGAAGTCAAATTTGAGCTATTGTCATGGCCCGTCGTCCGTCGTCCATCTGTCCGTCTGTCCGTACGTCAACAATTGGCTATGGCTCGGGCTAGAGGTTGTATTTATGAACCGATCTTTACGAAACTTCTTGTGTACCTTTGTTATGACCCTGGGACGGGAACGAGTGTTTTTAGGTGTGGTCCGAAATTCAAGATGGCTGCCAGTGGCCATTTTGTACCGATGATGCAAAAATCAGTTTTTTGTACAGAACTTCTGTATGAAAGTTCTGATTTGAATAAAGTTTTGTATAAATGTTTAGTACCATGGGATACATCACATATAATACAGGTTTTTTTCTCGTGTGTAAATTATGCAAATTAGACTGACTTTGATTTATTTAGTGTTACTTTCAGAGCTGTAAGTGCCAAGCTGCTATGGCTCGGGCTAGAGGCCGTATTTATGAACCGATCTTTACGAAACTTCTTGGGTACCTTTGTTATGACCGTGGGACGAGAACGAGTGTTTTTGGGTGCGGTCCGAAATTCAAGATGGCTGCCAGCTGCCATTTTGTACCGACGATGCAGAAATCTGTTTTTTGTACAGAACTTCCATATGAAAGCTCTGATTTGAATAATTTTTTGTATGAATGTTTAGTACCATGGGATACATCACAGATAATACGGGTTTTTTTCTCGTATGTAAATTGTGCAAATTAGACTAATTTTGATGTTTTTGGGGGTTACTTTCAGCACTGAAAGTGCAAATGCCAATACGGCTCGGGCTAGAGGCCGTATTTATGAACCGATCTTTACGAAACTTCTTGGGTACCTTTGGTATCACCGTGGGACGAGAACGAGCGTTTTTGGGTCTGGTCCGAAATTCAAGATGGCCGATGGCAGCCATTTTGTACAAAATTAGGTGCAATCAGATTTTTGCACAGAACTTCCATATGAAAGCCCTGATTTGAATAATTTTTTTGTGTGAATGTTTAGTACCATGGGATGCATCACATATAATACGGGTTTTTTTCTCGTGCAGAAATTATGCAAATTAGATGAACTTTGATTTTTTCAGTGCGACTTACACACAGTAAGTACACATGTCAATACGGCTCAGACTAGAGTCTGTATTTATGAACTGATCTTCACGAAATGTCTTGGGTACCTTTGTTATCACCTTGGGACGAGAACGAGTGTTTCTGGGTGCGGTCTAAAATTCAAGATGGCTGCCAGTGGCCATTTTGTACCGAAATTAGGTCTAATCAGTTTTTTGTACACAACTTCTATACAGCTCAGACTAGAGGCCATATTTATGAACCAATCTTTATGAAACTTCTTGGGTACCTTTGTTATCACCGTGGGATGAGAGCGAGAGTTTTTGGGTGTGGTCCAAAATTCAAGATGGCCACCTGCAGCCATTTTGTACCAAAATTAGTGCAATCAGTCTTTTGTATAGAACTTCTGTATGAAAGTTCTGATTTTAATAAATTTTTGTATAAATGTTTAGTAACATGGAATACATCACATATTGTAAGGGTTTTTTTTTCGTGCAGAAATTATGCAAATTAGATGAACTTTGATTTATTCAGTACAACTTACACAATGTAAGCACACATGTCAATACGGCTCAGGGTAGAGGCTGCATTTATGAACCGATCTTCACAAAACTTCTTGGGTACCTTTGTTATCTCCTTGGGATGAGAATGAGTTATTCTGGGTACGGTCCAAAATTCAAGATGGCTGCCAGTGGCCATTTTGTACCGAAATTAGTTCCAATCAGTTTTTTGTCACAAGTTCTATACAGCTCGTATTTATGAACTGATCTTCACAAAACTTCTTGAGTACTTTTGTTTTCACCTTGGGACAGGAACGAGTGTGTTTTGGGGTGCCTTTGTTATCACTGTGCTATGAGATCAAATATTTTGGGGTTCAGTCAGACCCACTCTGGGACTCAAAGATTTTTTCTAGTTCAGCATCTGACTGTCACCCACCTTTACAATACTTTACCTATACATTTGTTACAGGCAACGGTCAGTATTTATGTACAGACCGTTACAATACTTTATATGTACCTTTGTTATCAGGTCATTACCTAGATGTTTGTCATTGCTGTGTCACATACTATACATGTACATGTCTTTGTCTTGACAAGTTGAGCTACAGTGTCATTGACACTTTCATTTATAATGATTATTCCACTGTTTGTTAAGTATTCCTTCCCTATCCTCCCATGAACCCTTCCTGTCAAACTCAAGCTTTTTGGCTATTTTTTAATGAAATTTTTTATTAAATTTCTTGGGAGTTTAACATGTATTACAGAATATTATTATGTTTTTCCCCATGGTTACGTCCTCACCCTAGGGTGTTAGGTAGTTTAGTCTTGCATCTTCTATCCGGTGTATCATTTTTTCTTCGTATGAAGATCAAGCTTTGCATCTGGTAACATTTAAAGTGGTTTCTGACATTGGGCTTTTTTGTGTGCCTGATGTCTTTGTTTTCATTGATGTTGTTTACATTGACAACGTCCTCATATATAGGTAGTATTTTATATTCTATTACTGTAGAATTACTGTAGGATACATGGATTATTATTCCGGTAGTGTAGCTCAAAAAATTTAGATTTTGTCCACACTTAGGCTCCATCGGGATGCCTTTGGGCTCTTAATGTTCCCTTTGGGAACTTAGGCGTTTTTAAAAAAAAAAAAATTTTCCCAAAAATATTTTGAATTTAATTTTGATTGCTATTATTCATGTATCTCAATTATATATTTTGTTGTGGAGTTTGGAGGACTGATATCGACTTTAGTCGATGCACTCCTGTGGACTCTTTGTCATTCTTGTGTTCACTGGGATGACTGTTGTTGGAGACGGGTGTCGCGGTATGTTGTTGATGGTGAGGTTCTGAGGCCAGGCCTCTCTCCGCATTATAATTCATTTGGCCAGTTTCTCTTCCAGAGGAACATGAACATGGTGATGATATTCTGACACCCATCCAAGTGTGCTACCGTCGTCGCTCTCTGTTGAGCATATAGAGCAAGCTACAGTGCTCATGATTGCAAGAGTTAGGGCCTTTTGTTAAGGGTATTAATCTTGGGCAAGCAGCTAGCTTGACCGGTGAAGCGGTTACTCCGTCCATGGGAGCTGTGACGCCGGGTAAGTCTGTTGTGGTCGAAGGAAGTGTAGATGTGGGTAGAGCGAGCACTTAAATATAAATACCTCACCAGCGACGACGGAAATAGGGAGGAAGTCAGCAAGTTCTTGTACTCGGCGAGGTCTAATAGACTGCGAGTGGGAGAGGCCCCTCTCTAACCTAGCAACATTTGGGGCCAGATGTTGTTATGAGAAACTTGCACAAGCCGGAGCATATGTCTGCCCTCCACTTGGGATGCTCTGTTTAGTCTGCAGCCAGGGTCGGCTTCAGTCACGGCTTCCTCCGCTATGTTTCACTAGCCAAAATGAAGTTTTCTGGTTGGAAACTTGAACGAGACGGAGCATACGTCCGCCCGCTGCTCGGTATGCTCCGTCTAGTCTGCAACCAGGGTCGGCTTCAGTCACGGCTTCCTCTGCTATGTTATTAACGCACACACGACCGCATCTTAGCTATCCGACTTCAGATATCCAGCCTGCTGCTTGAAGAAGGAACCACTATTCGCCCGTGAAGTCGGACCATCCGGTAGCTAGGGAGACGAGGCCTCGATCATCGGGATGTTCGGAGAAGAGATCCATCCCTCAGACTCTGAACCTGAGCTGTCCAGTCATCTGTTCACGCAGATGCAATGTACCGAGATTTGCAACTGATTCTCGCGGATGGTGAAAGGGATAAGGAAGAGGATTACCCTTCCCTTTCGGAACAGCACATGGTTGCGATGGATTTCGTCCATCAATACTACCCTGAATTTGTTCCGACGAATCACAATGTTGCGACAAGAGAGAAACTGCTGACTTCGTTGGACGCAGACTTTATACGGACAAAGGAAGAAGTTCTGGTTCAGTCTAGGCAGGTGTCGCAGGCCTTTGGCCATGTAGATGACGCCGTGTTCACCTCTCGAGTGCGAGGAAAAAAGGCAGTTTCTTAACTACATCTTCCATAAACATACCGTTTCTTGGACCACGTTTATTTAAAACGATTGGAGAAGATGTTCAAAGAGCTCTTCTGCATTTGGATGAGCAGAATGGGGATCTAGATGTATCCTTGCCTGCATCATTCACTATTCGCTCAGACACAATTAAAATGGCAATTTCATCAAGTAGAGCAAATTTGGAAGCAATGTCTTATGCTGATCACCTTATCAGAGCTATGGCGCAACGTCTCAACGGGAAGGAATTTGAGGACGTTTCTACCTCTCTTAGAATTCTTTCCAGGGCAATTTGTATACCACGTATAACTCCGCCCTAACAGTGACTAATCTGGTGTTAATCAGACGTGATGCTGCCCTTGCTCATCATCACCTATAGATGACAAGGTGAAAAGCTCTCTCCGGGTCGCTCCGTCTCCGGACATACTATTTTTGACGACAAGCTTTCGTTAGTCTATGAGCAGGCTACTAAGAAAGCATCAAGTGCTCTGCTATTGAAGTTGGCATCTCAACAACCCTCTTCAGCAGACAAGAGTAAGGAGGACGTTCCAGATCTAAACATCAAAAGGGAACTCCTCATGAGGGTACAAGCAACCCTCTTACAATTACTCTGGAGGTCGTTAATATCGCGACTCAGGAAAGGAGCATAAGTCTGATCGGGACTATCGGTCAGACGCCCCTAGGCCGACGGGACGAGGTAAGCCTCACAGGTCATACAGGTGATGTTCAAGACCTCTATTGATTGCCAGTTGGTGGAAGGGAATCAACCTTCTCGAGAAACTGGATAGCAGTCACAGAAGATCAGTGGGTGAGAAGTGTAGTCTCGGACGGCCTACGGCTATCATTCGGAACACCCACTAACAAGATGTCCGCGTTGGACAAATCTTCCGTTGGATCCTTTCAAAAGAGTCTCTCCTAGAGGAGGTACAGGCTCTCTTATTAAGGAAGCAATAGAGGTCGTCGAGAATTAAGATTCTCAGGGTTTTAACAGTCACCTGTTCCTCGTACCGAAGCCAGACGGCTTGTTTCGACCGGTATTAGACTTGAGCTGGATAACAAGCTTATCGTGGCTCCATAATTCTATATGGAGACCATTTGGTCGGTAAGAGCGAGCATTCGAGTGAACGACTATGTGGCAAGCATAGATCTATAGGATGCGTGCTTTCATGTCCTGGTACATCTAGCATTCAGAAAGTACCTTCGGTTCACAGTACAAGGGAAGGTTTTTCAGTTCAGGGCAATGTGCTTTGGTCTGAACCTGGCTCCCTGGGCAATCACTCGAATAATGAACTCAGTAATGTCATACTTCCGAGCTCATTTGTCTGCGGTAACATCGGCTTACTTGGACATCATTCTGCAGAGATACGATAACAGAATTATTCTTTAGATCGATGTTCAGAGCCTGCTTCTATTACTCCAACGTCTCGGTTTCATCGTAAACGAGAAAAAGTCGGATCTAGCTCCGTCCAAGTCGTTCAGTCACTTGGGGTTGAGCTTCTAGGCTCACAACAATCTGGTTCATCTGCTGTTACCCAGAGCGAAGTTAGTCAGATGTTATGCTTGCTTTTGTCTACACTCCTGACGCATTAACAGTGAAGGAATTCATGCGACTGAGAGGGTTGTGCCGACGGCTGCGGATCTTATTCCGATGGGCCGTCTATGCACGCATCCCCTCCAGATATTCTTTACTCAGAACTGGAGTGTGAAGACGCATTCGCTCAAAACCAGTATTGTTTTAACAGACCTAGTAAATCAAAGGGTCCAGATTTGGGCAGATCTTTTCAGTGGTTAACTCAGGAAGTTCCGCTGCAACTGCTGGATCCGGCTTTCACGATTATGACGGATGCAAGTCAGACGTGTTGGGAAACAACCCTAAGTCCTGCAAACTTGAAGTGTCAGGGTTTGGGATCCTTGGTTCCTAGAGAAGCACATAAACATCAAAGAGATGATGTCAATATGGCTAGCTCTTCAACATTGGATTCACATAATAGCGAACGTCCATGTTCAGATTTTGTCGGACAATTCGACAGTAGTAGCTTACATCAGGAACCAAGGCGGCACTCATTCAATTCCATTATGCGAATTAACGGAGAGGATTCTCCTATACGTCATGAATCATCATGTTCATCTTTCTGTCTGTCATATACCGGTTCGTCTGAATGTACTAGCAGACTCGCTCTCTCAGAAATGTTGCCTGTTGCCATCGGAGTGGACTCGCAACAAGCAAATTTTCCGGCAGATTTGCTACCAGTGGTATCGTCCCACGATAGATCTGTTTGCGACACACCGGAACAATCAGTTACCAACGTTCGTGTCGCCATGCCCAGATCATCGAGTGCACGCAGTAGACGCTCTGTTGATCTCATGGGACGGAATGGTAGGATATGCGTATCCTCCAAATCCGTTGATTCAGCCGATTCTGTTAAGATCAAACAGTCTCGTTGCGAAATCCTGCTAGTAGCACCTCTGTCGCCACAGAAACCTTGGATCAGTCTTCTCAGGTGTCTGTTATGGGACGTTCCCCGGAAGCTTCCTCCACGAGAGGACTTCTTTATCAGGGGAGGGACTTATTCTTCACATCCTTCTCTGCCCTTAGTGGCATTATGGAGTCGGTCAGATGTGAGGGAGCCTTGTGGTTCCTTTGCTATTTGATGACTAACACAAGAACAATTCAAGTAATGCGGATGAGGGGGGGGGGGGGGGGGTCGATATGATTTTGAATCCCCCCTCCCCCCCCCTCCTACCCCCCCCACCCCCCCTCTGCCAATGTTAAGAGGTGATTATCGGGCAAGACGTAGCTTTCTTCCCGTAAGTCTCGTATGCATTTAAGTACATACATGCATTTCATGACTTTTCAATTGGCCGCTGGGTCGTGTTCTATGGCAACCTCATGGCCACATCCACTTTTAGTTGGTTGGTTTCCTGTTGTTGTTCGGCAATATGTCATATACATGTCATATACAAGCATATGATTCATCAATAAATTACCAGCCTTTGGGTACCTGGGAGGCTGTCTAGTCAGTTAACTGGTTATTCAGATGATTACATGCAGGATTTCAGTGCCCACGTGCATAATAAATGCATTATTAGGCAGATGCATTATTGTATGTTATGGACCTTAGAAACAATGAATTATTTCGCGGGCGGTCCGTGCCGAGTCTGTTAATCATGTCTCGTTCCATTTCTAGATCCAGATTTCTCTTAATTTCGGTACCCAATCGAATGCACCTTGTCTTACACTCTCATATATTCGCACGTTTCTAGGAACATAGATATCAGATTGTACACATCGGGGAGTGTTATTTCTGGAATTTATTGTACACCTGAATGGGGTCACCTGTGGGTTACCTCGGAATTGTATTTATTCTCCAGAGATCGTCCATTGTGATTCTATTGGACATGTGTATATTATATATTATATGACCTGTTTTCGACCTATCTGCGTATGCCAGCTCTGGATTACGTTACAGGCGAGCGATATTAATTATTAATTACCGGGATTGCTGCTATAGCCTTAGCTTCTGAAGTGGCATTAAGCACCAATTTATTAATAATAATTAATATCTGGGTGCCTGTTCGACAAATATTTTTATTGTTATTTGGTACCGCTTTTACTGATTCCAGAGCGCTCCCCTCTTTCTTTTTGAAAAAGATTCCTTCAAAAAGTGTGTGTGGGTGGGGGGGGGGGGGGGGGGGGGGGGGGTTACCTCTCCTCCGGATTGATAAGTATGTAACTATGAGTGAAGCTGTTTTGTCTGCAATTAAATCCTGGATACAGCTGGTGTATTATTGTATATGGCATATGCTTGTGGGGGATATCCTCTCATTCTCAAATACACCATCCTAATTTTTGGGGCTTAGCCTTAAAAATTGGGAACTCGTTACATCCAAATTAGCATAGTCTTCATGCTAAGTATATGGAATTACTTGAATTTGGCTCCTTATTTATTACATGTCTTTTCTATTTCTGTATAGAGAGACATACATGTAATTCCTTTCAAATTTAATTTCCTTTCATCTTGGATTACAGGCTTTGAACTATGTTGGTTTACTAATTCTGAAGTCCTAGGCCCTCTGCCTTTTTACTATTCAGCTAGTCTGGGCCATTGGGTTATAGTATAAAAATATTATAAATTTAAAGTAATTTGTATATTTTTTATACTTACCAATGGCCCAGATGGGTATGGCCCTCCCATGAGTGGGCACTCATACCTCCCCGCTGAGTTATTATGTAGTACTCTTTTCTACAAAGAATGATGTTGGCGTCAATTCCGGTCACTTCTTGACGGCTGCACATGTGGGGAGAGTAGAAGTATGGAGGACCAGATAGGACTTTGAATTTTCGGTTTTGCAAGCAAATTTTGGGGATTGGATTGGGGGGGGGGGGGGGGGGGGTTCAAAATTTGTGTTTGGCCCTTGATAACTGAGTTTGCACCAGCTAGTCTAGGCCATTGGTAAGTATAAAAAATATACAAATTACTTTAAATTTATAATTTTCTGGTCTCTCAAAACAGGTGAAAAACTGAGTTTTTGCCACAGTTTTGTGGTCACTCAAGACAGGTGGTCTCTCATGACAGGTCCATTATAGAGTGAAACCAATCGGTACATGGCCACAGTGGTCTCTCAAGTTAGATGGTCTCTCACAGCAGTGTCTCTCAAGACAGGTTTTACTGTATGACCTTTTAATGGGAAACAAGACTTATATGTGCATCTCTATTTAATTCTGAGAAAAATTATGTATGGCACATACAAAATTTTGTTTTAACTTAGTGCCCTTAAGCCCCATGGATAGTAGTGATAAGACAATTAATCAGAATACAATCAGGTGATATACGGCTATCGGTTCAGAATGTGGGGTAAACATCGGCAAACGCTGATTGTCAAAACGAAAAAGTTTGTTAATATTTTCATACTGCTACGCCTTGATTTTTTTAGCTTATACATGCGGTTTTAGCAGGGCTGTAATCTGATTCAAGTCACACATACAAAATTTTGTTTTAACTTAGTACCCTTAAGCCCCATGGATAGTAGTGATAAGACAGTTGATCGAAATACAATCAGGTGATATACGGCTATCGATTCAGAAGGTGGGGTAAACATCGGCAAGCACTGATTGTCAAAATGAAAAAGTTAACATTTTCATACTGCTACACCTCGATTTTTTTAGCTTACAGCCTTACACGTGGTTTCAGCAGGGCTGTAATCCAAATCGAGCCACGTGTGTTTTTGAATTGCAACATTTCGTTGTCTTCACAAACTTTTACCACCTGAAAACGTGCGTTTATTTTCCATAATTGGACACAAAGTTACAAACCTTGTTTCCGGTATTCATTAAGCCATTCAACAACCTTGTAACACAAAAGCGCTGCTGTTTAAGCACGTGACTGTGTTTTTATCCCTAGAGGGGTCAGCGAAATGATCAATGTCAGTGATTCGTGTTTAACCAATGAGAAGGTAGAAATACTGAAACACATGACATGTGGTTCATGTTATCTTCGCCAGAGGGGTAATCCAAATGACAAAACTCTTGATTTCTTCTAACAGTGAAATGTCTCATTTTAGTCAGTTATGCGGTTG
Source organism: Pictodentalium vernedei (assembly GCA_031216915.1). NCBI lineage: Eukaryota > Metazoa > Mollusca > Scaphopoda > Dentaliida > Dentaliidae > Pictodentalium > Pictodentalium vernedei. Next base: position 365,247,062 of record CM062294.1, read on the forward strand.
CACTTAACAGAGGTCCGTTTGAATTTGAAAACTGCCAGGATTGGGAGTTTGGAGGTTGAATTATCATGTAGTTCCAATGCGCAAACACAGTAACACTTTAACAGTAAATTATTAAAATTAACACTGACAATCTGACATCGGCATCGACAATCGGCCGATTGTGTCTTCAAAACATCGGCAT
>CM062294.1:365247342-365359932 GCA_031216915.1 Pictodentalium vernedei
CCGGACAAATTCTTGTGTGCGCAACTCCTCCTACATTAATGAAACCGATTTTGATGAAACCTTCATCTCTGCTAAGTGAACATGTGCATATTCCAAACTTTTTGATCTGCGACAATTTTAACCAGGTTATCTCTCTTGAACTTTGATTTAATATGGGTTTCTATATGAAATTCTTGTGTGCGCAACTCCTCCTACATTTATCAATCAATTTGGACAAAACCTTTCAGACATCATCACTACTAAGTGAACATGCGCATATTCCAAGATTTTTGATCTGCGACAATTTTAACCAGGTTATCTCCCTTTGACTTAGATTTATTGTGTCTTTCCATCCGAACAAATTCTTGTGTGCGCAATTCCTCCTACATTAATGAACCCGATTTTGATGAAACCTTTCAAACATCATCTCTACTAAGTGAACATGTGCATATTCCAAACTTTTTAATCTGCGACAATTTTAACCAGGTTATCTCTCTTGAACTTTGATTTAATATGGGTTTCTACATGAAATTCTTGTGTGCGCAACTCCTCTTACATTTATCAATCAATTTGGACATAACTCTTCAGACATCATCACTACTAAGTGAACATGTGCATATTCCAAGATTTTTGATCTGCGACAATTCTAACCAGGTTATCTCCCTTTGACTTAGATTTATTATGTCTTTCCGTTCGAACAAATTCTTGTGTGCGCAACTCCTCCTACATTAATGAACCGATTTTGATGAAACCTTTCAAACATCATCTCTACTAAGTGAACATGTGCATATTCCAAACTTTTTGATCTGCGACAATTTTAACCAGGTTATCTCTCTTGAACTTTGATTTAATATGGGTTTCTGCATGAAATTCTTGTGTGCGCAACTCCTCCTACATTTATCAATCAATTTGGACGAAAGTTTACAGACATCATCACTACTAAGTGAACATGCGCATATTCCAAAATTTTTGAGCTGTGGCAATTTTAAGTAGGTTATCTCCCTTTAACTTAGATTTATTATGGGTTTCTACATGAAATTCTTGTGCGTGCAACTCCTTCTACATTTATCAATCAATTTGGACAAAACTTTTCAGACATCATCACTACTAAGTGAACATGCGCATATTCCAAGATTTTTGATCTGCGACAATTTTAACCAGGTTATTTCCCTTTGACTTAGATTTATTATGTCTTTCCGTTCGAACAAATTCTTGTGTGCGCAACTCCTCCTACATTAATGAACCGATTTTGATGAAACCTTTCAAACATCATCTCTACTAAGTGAACATGTGCATATTCCAAACTTTTTGATCTGCGACAATTTTAATCAGGTTATCTCTCTTGAACTTTGATTTAATATGGGTTTCTGCATGAAATTCTTGTGTGCGCAACTCCTCCTACATTTATCAATCAATTTGGACGAAAGTTTACAGACATCATCACTACTAAGTGAACATGCGCATATTCCAAAATTTTTGAGCTGTGGCAATTTTAACTAGGTTATCTCCCTTTAACTTAGATTTATTATGGGTTTCTACATGAAATTCTTGTGCGTGCAACTCCTCCTACATTTATCAATCAATTTTGACGAAACCTTTCAAACATTATCACAACTAAGTGAACATACGCATATTCCCAAATTTTTGATCTGCGACAATTTTAACCAGGTTATCTCCCTTTAACTTGGATTTATTATGGGTTTTCAAATGGGATTCTTGTGTGTGCAACTCCTCCTACATTAATGAACCGATTTTGAATACATGTTGCACATTGTAAATGTGTTTTTCCAAATGTAAACCATATATGTGTGGGCTCTTCAAGTATTCAGTGCTGTCTGTGGAAGGCTACATGCAAATACAAATTTCAACAACAAAAAATGATCTTTATGTATACATTTCCTTATGGCCTTTGCCTACATGATCAGAAGTGCATTCCTCTAAAAACCCAAAGCGGGTGTATTAATCACCTTCAGTGATAGTTCTAGTTTGGTTCTGAGATATTAACCCTTTATCCTTCAAATTGAAAATTCCTCTAATTGCTTTGGCATAAGGTAACTCAAAAATTATCAATCCGATTGTCATGTTACTTCATATATGTGTTCAGGTTACTGATGTGCCGAGCTGTATAGTTTTTGGTGTAAATCTGATGATTTGATCCTGTGATATTAACCCTTTATCCTTCAAATTGAGAACTCCTCCAATCCTTTTCTTGGCATGCGATAACTCAATAAATATTAATCCGATTATCATGTTACTTTATATATGTATTCAGGTTACCGATTATTAGGTTACTTTATATATGTATTCAGGTTATTGATGTGCTGTATAGTTTTTTATGTAAATCTAATAATTTGATCCGGAGATATTAACCCTTTTATCCATCAAATTAGCCACTCCTCCAATCCATTTCTATATGTACCCATACCATGTATGGTGTACATAATGTCAGCATCCAGGGTGGCCCTCCGTCATACAGCTTTCTACTAGTTGCGCGAATGGGTACACATCTGACGATTTCATCGCCTATTTTTTTAAACTCGCGTAATACCCCCTCTCCCCAGGGTGGCCAATTAGGCACCTTTTTTTTTCTTTCGTCAAAAATGCTTTTTTACAGTTTTGGTTAAAATTTGTGGTTAAAAACCCAGACAAACACCACCACCACCCCCCACGGGTCCATTTTCTTTTCTCTTTGCTCAAAATGCATTCTGAAGGATTTAGACTGACCACATGTGGAAAAAACATGGACTCCCCTAACACACCCCCACTCTCTCTCTCCCCCCCACCCCCACCCCCACCCCACCTCCTCCTCACCCAGGGCCATTCATACAATATTTTTTCTTTGCTACAAAATGCATTTTTAGCCTGACTTTTTATAGTCAGGGCTATAGTCATGACTGTCCATCCGTCGGTCCATCCATCTGGCTGTAAACAATTGGTTTCCGACAGATAACTCCAGTTTGGATTATTTGATTTCAACCAAAGTTGATATGTGTATTTTCCAGCTAGTAATACAGGCCAGGTTTGAATATTGATTCAACAACTCAGCCCCCCTGTTACAACCGATAATGTTACAACGCCGCATAATGTTACACCAACGCATAATGTTACAAAAAATGTAGTAAACAACCGATAATGTTATAAACTCCGCATAATGTTATAACTTTTTTCAACCCGTTATGTTATAAAAATCGACGCATAATGTTCTAACTTTTTTCAACCCGTTATGTTACAACAAATTACCCGATAATGTTATAACTAATGTATACTAATTCCAGTTACAGCTTTTGTAGATGGACTTTACCACTTATCATTTATTGCCACATAAAGGTAAGTAATATTTATACTAAAGGTTTCTGCTCTGGTTGAGGAGAGGCGACACCCCACCCCCCACCCCCAACTCCCGGAGATTTATCATAGAATGACCTAGTCACATTACATAGACACGGATTATCCTGGTAACTCAATCGTGTGACGTCAGTACCATGATCATCCAGTGCCCAACATGGTGAAGGCGGGGGTGGTGGAGGAGGGGTGTGTAAGAACACCTGAGGCCCCGTAAGGCCTGGGCTGACGTGGGGTTATTTAGTCCCGCTGATGAAGTTGCGGGAAAATTAGGCCAACGTGGAGGGTCGGAATCCAAGTGTCGCGAACTCGGCGCAGGGAGCTGAGTTAGACCGACGCCGTGATTCCTTTTCTGCCAAATTGGCCTTAAATAGGTTCGATTTCCGTTAGGTGTGATTCTTAATCACTTCAGGCTGTGTAATGGAAAGAATGACTTAAAGTAACAACGATTCTTTTATTTACACATCAAAATAAAGCCGTTTCAATATTTCAACAATCAACAATTCGATCCTTTTCACAGAAATTTGGTTGCTAGGATTAAATAATTCTCAACAATCATATAGTCATTCTATAGCCCTGTACTGGCACTATAGTCTACACACTGGAAATGTTACTACCGTGAGCTCGCCATAAGAGCTTCACAAATCTGAAATGTTATTACTGTGAGCTCGCCATAAGAGCTTCACCCGTTTAGGCTCAAATGTCAACGTCTGCGCGTAACTGTACCTCTGGCTGTCGGAGGGTTCCGACCAGCAATGTTCGTCATCTATAAAGCCACCGTACTCCTGATTTGGGTCAGATATTGTCTACTCATACCTTATGTGCCTTTTGAAAGTCCTCCGTGAAAGTCCTATTGAAATATTCACTGTTCCTGGTCAAATTCACGATTCACAAATGCCCCTTTTTGTGCTAGGGCGAAATTGTCACCCACACCGATCTCCAGTCGGTATTACGATGCTTCGACAGCAAAACAAACTACTCAGAACGCAATCAGTCTGACGCTTCAAAGGGTTAATACGCTCAATACAATTAACCTACACTTCTGACTATTGCAGGCTGATACCTGCTACTCGACAATCTAAACTTTAACGTTCCACCTTGGGTTTTTCCTTCTCAACGAATTTGGCACTGTAGCCGCCTATCAACCTTAAACTAAATTAATCGTGGAATGCCCTCTCTGGCGATTCCAGCAGTTTCAGGGTCCTGTGATCGAAGGTACCCCTATGCCAGGAAACAGAGTCCGCCTGTCCTGGACTTCACCAACGTGTGTGTGACCCCAAGTGTGTGTCTAATGCTCTGCTCTTCAAGGTATATATACTTTTTACCCTAAATTGTCAGGTGGACGGACGCTCATCTGTCCATCTGTCAAAACGGTGGGAGATGACGTATATCGAGGCAGAATCAATACAAGTCATCTTGCGCGTGACTTAACGGTGATTTCACTTGTCGAGAGAACCGATTCGTTTCTGCCAGTCATTGTCATGACAGACATTTCTATCTCTTAGAATCTCGTTTCTCAATCGGCCGTGACGATAACCTGCCACCAACCGATTACGTCTCGTAAGACTCGCGACTACTGTATAAATTAAATCAGATTAGACCTTATCTAACATACTGTTTCTCCCCTGGGTCCCTGCGCTGAAGCTGGATATACACCACGTGTGTTTTTTCCATGTCCAGCTTCACAGAGAAGTGAAATTCACGTAGGGTTTTCGCCTTGATGCGGAATATATTTTGAACTTACAATAGTATTAAATATGAGGCCCCTTGCCCCTATATTTAGGCTGGCTTTGCCCTGACAGAGTGCTATTTTATCCGATTGGTACGTTTACCAACATGCGTAATCTCCACTTCCAGAAATGTAGTGTACCATAGTCCCCTGACGCCTTTGGGGATGGGCAAATGCCTCTGTTTCTGCTTGTTTTGGGCATCTAAAACTCATTTGTCGCATATTTCTTAGTCATAAGAATATCTTATTGTTCATTAATTTGACATTTTAACAACTAACAGTGAACAAAAATGAGGTGGAGTTAAAAGAGGTCAAAAAGTTGCATGGAGCGAGGCACATATGGTGGATGTGGCGGGTTGGTACTGTCGCACGGAAGCCGAAGAATAAGATGCGAGACTGGGTAGGAAGAGGAATGAGGTTTAGGAGGATTGAAAGAGGTGGGCAGGGATTAGGCTGAGAAAGAGAGGAGGTCATGGATTAGTACATCAGGGTGATTGTGCAAAGAAAGCTATCTGAGAATACTATAAGAGAGTAGTGCTAGACGGTATGATAATATAGATGGTGGAGATGTTGGAAGAAGTGGAAGTGATGAATTTGGGATTACAGGTTCTGGAAAAGGCGGAATCACTAGAACAGGCAGTATAGGGAGAAGGAGGAGATTGTGGAGGAGGAGTTGTGTTGATGTTGGTGTTGTGTTGGTGATGGTGTTGAGTAGTTATGTCGGATAAAATAGCACCCCTCCTCCACCACCCCCGCCTTCACCATGTTGGGCACTGGATAATCATGGTAATGACGTCACACGATTGAGTTGCCAGGATAATCCGCGTCTATGTAACGTGACTAGGTCATTCTATGATAAATCCCCGGGAGCTGGTGGGGGGGGGGGGGGGATGGTGTCTCCTCGCCTTAACCAGAGCAGAAACCTTTAGTATAAATATTACATACCTTTATGCAGCAATAAATGGTAAGTGGTAAAATCCATCTACAATAGCTGTAAATGGAATTAGTATACAGAAGTTATAACATTATCGGTTAATTTGTTGTAACATAACGGGTTGAAAAAAGTTATAACATTATGCGTCGATTTTTATAACATAACGGGTTGAAAAAAGTTATAACATTATGCGGAGTTTATAACATTATCGGTTGTTTACTACATTTTTTGTAACATTATGCGTTGGTGTAACATTATGCGGCGTTGTAACATTATCGGTTGTAACCCCCCCCCCCCCCCCCCCCCCCCCCCCCCCCCCCCCCCCCCACACACACACACACACACACACACACAAAAACGTGTCGCTTAGGCAAATCTAATGAACCATAACACCCTCAAAAATCATGTTATTACTATTTTTGCCACCGCCTGTGATGTCCTACCAATACTAACTTTTACTGGTTTTCATTTAATTCGCTATTATCGCTGGATAGAGACATTTTGAAACCGTATTCGAAAGCAGATGTGTCGTCTGTTGACAAACAAACAGCACGTGGGAATTATTGTCATGTGACCCAAACCAATGTTTACGTCGAAAGCGCAAAACATAAACACTTGTAAGTTATAAGCCCAGCATCGGAGACGAAACATGAAATAAGATTAAAATGTTAGAGGATAGTACTCACCTCCACACAGACCAATCAACAGGATATCGTTAGATTTGTGCACCAAAACCTTTTTTTGCCCTCAATTTATGAAGAATAATTTTGCCCTTTGTTGACCCGAACGTTTCAGTTGAAATGAGGTGCCAGCAAAATATGGGACGTAATTCATGTCATGTGACTATTTTCGACATGTCATTGTCAATAAAGTGAATATCACTGAAGTGAAGTGTTGATTGTTTTAGTGATTGTAGGGAGGAGTAAATAAATTATGTACTCGCCAATCTGGCAAATAGGGGGTGTTTCTGATGTGAAATATGTTGGATTTAATTTCTCGTTCCATCCAGCGACGTCCTACTGGGCCACCAGGCGCTAATGAAATCGAAATCCATTAGCACCTGCTGGCCCAGTACGTCAAGTAATCTGAGCATTACGGCTTTTGATCGCCCGTGAAAACATTGTTAATCCACTAGGGAACGCCCTGTAAAGTGGTAATAATAGTGATTGTCATGATATTTGATTGGAAATAACAATAGTGATGGTATTTTCCCATCTCTTCCTCACTGCCAGATAATAATGATTGTTGGGAGTTTTACTCCAAAATTAATAATGGTGTTGACACTGTTATTAACCCTTTACCCAACACAGATGATATCAAAATTTATTATTTTAATATTTGTTTTTTCTGATTTTTGAAATTTTGTTAACGAAACCATATCAACGAGCTCATTCCAATGAGGGGTCACATGATATGGTTTCGTTGAAATGTTTTGAAATTTATATTTAGCCCGATTGTTTACTGTAAGGGTTATAGTAATGACTTTTGTCCGTCCGTCCGTCTGTCCGTCTGTCCGTCTGTTAACATTTTGAGTTTTTGGTTAAAGTTTGTGGTTAAAGTTTTTTACTGAAGGTTCAAGTGTTTTTGTTTTTTTTTTTTGTTTTTTTTTCTCTTTTCCTGTTTAGTTGACATTTGGAGTTTTGGTTAAAGTTTGTGGTTAAAGTTTTTTATTCAACCTTCAAGTACAGGCTATACCCGGTAGTTCTTGTCTGATCATCACAAAATTTCATATGCAGGTTTTAGGTCATGTCTTCATGAGAATGTCCCCTTTTGGTCGTGATCGGTCAACTGGTATGGCTGCCCGAGCCCAAAACCCCCAAAACCATTAGCACAGTCTACAGGTCGTAGTTATGAAGGGATTTCATTGCAACTTCATAGAATGCCTCTGTATAATGCCTAGATGAGAACGTCACTGTTTGGGCATGATCTGTCAACCGTGATGGCTGCCCAAGCCCGAAACCCAAAAACTTTTAGCACAGTCTGCAGGTCATGTTTAATATGGATGCATTTCGTTGTAACTTGATAGGATGACTCCGTATGATGTCTACATGAGAATTTCCCCATTTGGGAGTGATCTATCAACCGTCACAACTGCCCGAGCCCAAAACCCGAAAACCTTTAGCACAGTCTACAGGTCATATTTATGGAAGGATTTCATTGTAACTTGATAGGTTGACTTCATATAATGTCAACATGAGAAAGTTCCCTGTTTTGGGCAACTTTGACAGCTACAGGTGCCTGAAACCCAAAAACCTTCAGCACAGTCTACAGTCATAATTATGAAGGGATTTCATTGTAACTTCGTAGGATCAATCCACATGATGCCCAGATGAGAATGTCCTCTTTTGGTTGCGATCATTCAACCATGATGGCTGCCCGAGCCCGAAGCCCGAAAACCTTTGGCACAGTCTACACGTCATATTTATGGAGGGATTTCATTGTAACTTGATAGGTTGACTTTATATCATGTCTACATGAGAACGTCCCCTTTTGGGCAACTGTGACGGCAACAGGGGCCCGAAGCCCGAATACCTTTAGCACAGTCTACAGGTCATATTTATGGAGGGATTACATTGTAACGTGATATGTTGACTTCATATAATGTCTAGATGAGAACGTCCCCTTTTGGGCAACTGTGACGGCAACGGAGGCCCGAAGCCTGAAAACCTTTAGAATATTCCACAGGCCATAATTATGAAGGGATTTCATTGTAGCTTGGTAGGGTGACTCCAAGTTTGTGGTTAAAAACCCAAACAAACACCACCACCCCCCTACCCCCCCCCCCCCCCCCCCCCCCACACACCCCCAATTAGGCTTTTTTTTTTTCTTCTTTTCTCCAATATGCATTTTGAACTATTTACAGTCACTACATGCGGAACCTTTTTTTAAACTTATGTACACCCCCTGCCAACCCCCCTCCCCCCCCCCAACCCCAATTATTCCCAAAATGCATTTTGAAGGATTGGGAGTTATTACATGCAAAAAAGAAAGTTGACTCATATATAGCCCAACATTGCTTTATGTACTGCATCTTTAATCCTTTATCTAACACAAGTTGAAGCCAACAGTACAAATTATTTTTCTGAAACATCAGATTTTTTTCATTTTTAGCTCAACTTTGATGAAGTCAAATTTGAGCTATTGTCATGGCCCGTCGTCCGTCGTCCGTCTGTCCGTCCGTCCGTCCGTCCGTCCGTCCGTCCATCCGTCCGTCCGTCTGTCCATCTGTCCGTACGTCAACAATTGGCTATGGCTCGGGCTAGAGGTCGTATTTATGAACCGATCTTTACGAAACTTCTTGGGTACCTTTGTTATGACCATGGGACGAGAACAAGTGTTTTTGGGTGCGGTCCGAAATTCAAGATGGCTGCCAGCCGCCATTTTGTACCGATGATGCAGAAATCTGTTTTTTGTACAGAACTTCCATATGAAAGCTCTGATTTGAATAATTTTTTGTGTGAATGTTTAGTACCATGGGGTACATCACATATAATACGGGTTTTTTTCTCGTGCGTAAATTGTGCAAATTAGACTAATTTTGATGTTTTTTGGTGTTAATTTCAGCACTGTAAGTAAGTGCAAATGCCAATACGGCTCGGGCTAGAGGCCGTATTTATGAACCGATCTTTACGAAACTTCTTGGATACCTTTGGTATCACCGTGGGACGAGAACGAGTGTTTTTGGGTCCGGTTCGAAATTCAAGATGGCCGATTTGTACAAAATTAGGTGCAATCAGATTTTTGCACAGAACTTCCATATGAAAGCGCTGATTTGAATAATTTTTTGTGTGAATGTTTAGAACCATGGGATACATCACATATAATACGGGTTTTTTTCTTGTGCAGAAATTATGCAAATTAGATGAACTTTGATATTTCAGTGCGACTTACACACATTAAGTACGCATGTCAATACGGCTCAGACTTGAGTCTGTATTTATGAACTGATCTTCACGAAATGTCTTGGGTACCTTTGTTATCACCTTGGGACGAGAATGAGTGTTTCTGGGTGCGGTCTAAAATTCAAGATGGCTGCCAGTGGCCATTTTGTACCGAAATTAGGTCTAATCAGTTTTTTGTACACAACTTCTATACAGCTCAGACTAGAGGCCATATTTATGAACCAATCTTTACGAACCTTGTTGGGTACCTTTGTTATCACCATGGGATGAGAGCGAGTGTTTTTGGGTGTGGTCCGAAATTCAAGATGGCCACCAGCAGCCATTTTGTACCAAAATTAGTGCAATCAGTCTTTTGTACAGAACTTCTGTATGGAAGTTCTGATTTGAATAAATTTTTGTACGAATGTTTAGTAACATGGAATACATCACATATTCTAAGGGGTTTTTTTTTCGTGCAGAAATTATGCAAATTAGATGAACTTTGACTTATTCAGTGCTACTTGCACAATGTGAGCACACATGTCAATATGGCTCAGGGTAGAGGCTGCATTTATGAACCGATCTTCACAAAACTTCTTGGGTACCTTTGTTATCACCTTGGGACGAGAATGAGTGTTTCTGGGTATGGTCCAAAATTCAAGATGGCTGCCAGTGGCCATTTTGTACCAAAATTAGGTCCAATCAGTTTTTTGTCACAAGTTCTATACAGCTCGTATTTATGAATTGATCTTCACAAAACTTCTTGGGTACCTTTGTTTTCACCTTGGGACAGGAACGAGTGTGTTTTGGGGTGCCTTTGTTATCACTGTGCTATGAGAACAAATATTTTGGGGTTCAGTCAGACCCACTCTGGGACTCAAAGCTTTCTTTTCTAGTTTAGCATCTGACTGTCACCCACCTTTACAATACTTTACCTATACATTTGTTACAGGCTACGGTCAGTATTTATGTACAGACCATTACAATACTTTATATGTACCTTTGTTATCAGGTCATTACCTAGATGTTTGTCATTGCTGTGTCACATACTATACATGTGCATGTCTTTGTCTTGACAAGTTGAGCTACAGTGTCATTGACACTTTCATTTATTTACTTCTAACCATGGCTTATTACTCCTTATTGGAACAAGCTCATCAAGTTTGTTCCATTAATATTAAGGTCATGAGGTATGTTTTGAAGTAGAGAAATGAAAAAATAAAATTTGAATAGCAAATTTTGTATGTCACGAGTGCAGGTATGGCAGATTCGTTAGGTAAACTGTTAACAAAAAATGGATCCGACTATTTTGCATCTAAGCATTGCCATTCCTGGGACAGTCAGGCTGCATGCGTGACATCACTCTAGTTTTTTTAACTACTTAATTTGTAAATTACGCGGGGAAATGCAGTCGATTCGTTAGGTAAAGGGTTTTAAGCAGTTGATAGTACTATTATTATCCCCTGCCACAGAGTGCATCAGTGGGAGGGGATACGTGGATGGGTTCTATCATTGTTCTGTGCATCCTTTCATGCATTGATCCATCTTTCTGTCCATTAATGTGCTCTTCCTGATTTCATTGTCATCACGTTTTAGAAAAAAATGTTTGAAATATTTTCCCCAAATTTAAAACAAATCATTTTGGTGATAATATCATGAAGTGGATTTCAAGTCAGCCATGTTCAATTTGATCTTCAAGAGTTATTGTCCTTGTTGAACTTAGAAGTTATTGTTGTCATACTACCCTTTCTTGTTATCACATTTCAAAGAAAACTGTTCAGTATTTTATTCCAGATTTAACTTATAATCCATTAGTGATAATATCATGACCCCTGTAGGAACCCCGGGAAGTGAAGCAGTGCTTGTTTACTGTGGTAAACAAGGTATGTTTCACTGGTAAAATAGGACCCGGTCACTGATGCTTGGGGTGCGAGTCCTCTAAAATAGACAACATGGGGTATAAATGATTGACTGACCTTGACTTTATCTCCATGCTGTGGTCATGATTAGCCATTGTGCAAAAATATGTGACCTTAAACACCAATAAATAAATAAATAAATATTGTGCAGAAACATGCGACATTAAACACCAATAAATAAATAAATAAATATATAAATAAATATCATGAAGGGGATTGCGAACCAGCTGTGTCTAAGTATTTCTGTGCAAGTTATAACCCTTTTTGGACTTCAGTGGCATTGCACTTATTAATTTTTTATTTTTCACCCCAGTGACCCCACATGATTCTTATTTGGGCATTATGGAAAAAAAATAAGTCCTCATTAAGGTGTAACTTGCCCCAGCAGCTTGCCACTTTATTATAGGAGGCAGTGTATGACCGCTTACTGCAAATGAGCTTTCCAGGCTCATTCCAACAAGGGTCGTAATCAAGCCGGGAAATAAGGAATCTGTCTAGTGCAGAATGAGGTCCCCAGAGGGTGAATTTGGTGATGCTATCCCATTCAGTGGGCTAGAATCCTCCAATTTATCCTCTGGATACATCTTTCGGCTTAGGCCAGAGACCTTGATTCAGATAGACATTCAAAGAGGGTAAATTTACTGCTGCTAACCTGCTGTGCAGTGTAGCATCACCAAATTCACTGTTTGGGGACCTTATTCTGCAGATGACCGTCTGCTTTTGTTCAAGCTTGACTGGGTTTATATTTCGTCTAAATTTGGGAGAATTCATTTGGATTCTCGCGAAAATGGTTGTGAGATTGAGAATCCATACCTGTGAGTGCCCCAAGATCCTATGAGACCACCATGGTTGAACCCCTATTGTGTACTGATAACACATGTTAACTATTTATCCAACACAACTTTTCAATTTTTAAAACATAAAGTGATTTTGTTATTTTGAAGTGAAAAAAGAACCTGTTGTGTCAATCGAAAAAAAAAAAAAAAATCAAAAACCTCTTTCTACTGAGGTTAGATAAAAAGATAACAATGTGAACATTTCACCATTATACTATTTTATTACTTTCTAAAGTGTGATTTACTGGGATTTCCTGGTTTGATTATAAACGATAACTTCACAAGTGAATTATGCAATCAACAATTATTGTGTCGTGTATCCATGTGCGCAAATGAAGACGCTTTGCCGTGGGTGTAATGGGAACTTCATTGCTTTTTTTTTTTTTTTTTTTTTTTTTTTTTTTTAACTCTTTACCAAACATGAAAAGCAGACGACACTTGCAAAAAAAAATACTTGAATAACTATTATTTTCATTTTTAGCTCAACTTTGGCAAATCCAAATTTAAGGTATTGTCATGGCCTGTCGTCCGTCTGTCTGTCGCGCTGTCAACACGGCTCGAGCTAGAGGCCGTATTTATGAACCGATATTTACGTAACTTCTTGGGTACCTTTGAGAACAAGTGTTTTTGGATCCGGTCCGAAATTCAAGATGGCTGCTGGCAGCCATTTTGTTCAAAATTAGGTGCAATCAGATTTTTGCGCAGAACTTCCATATGAAAGCTCTGATTTGAATAATTTTTTGTATGAATGTTTAGTACCATGGGATACATCACATATAGTATGGGTTTTTTTCTCGTGCATAAATTATGCAAGTTAGACTAACTTTCATTTATTGAGTGTTACTTTCAACACTGTGATTGCAAATGCCAATACGGCCCGGGCTAGAGGCCGTATTATGAACTGATCTTTACGAAACTTCTTGGGTACCTTTGTTATCACTGTGGGACGAGAGCGAGTGTTTTGGGGTCCGGTCTGAAATTCAAGAAGGCCACTAGCAGCAATTTTGAACAAAATTAGGTTTCAATCAGATTTTTGTGCAGAACTTTCATATGAAAGCTCTGATTTGAATAATTTTTTGTATGAATGTTTAGTACCATGGGATACATTACATATAACATGGGTTTTTGTCTCGTGCATAAATTATGAAAATTAGACTAACTTTGATTTATTCAATGTTACTTTCAGCTCGGTGAGTGCAAATGCCAATACAGGTTGGGCTAGAGGCTGTATTTATGAACTGATCTTCCTGAAACTTGTTGGGTACATTTGTTATCACTGTGGGACGACAACGAGTGTTTTGGGGTCTGGTCCGAAATTCAAGATGGCTACTGGCAGCCATTGTGTGCCGAAATTAGGTGCAATCAGTTTTTTGTACAGAACTTCTATATGAAAGATCTGATATGGATAAATTTTTGTACGAATATTTAGTAACATGGAATACATCACATATATTGCGTTTTTTTTTCTTGTGCATATATTATGCGAATTAGAGAAACTTTCATTTATTCGGTGCTACTTATATGCAATTAGTGCACATGTCAATACGGCTCGGGCTAGAGGCCGTATTTATGAACCGATCTTTACAAAATTTCTTGGGTACCTTTGTTATCACCTTGGGATGAGAACGAGTGTTTTGGAGTGTGGTCCGAAAGTCAAGATGGCTTCCAGCGGCCATTTTGTACCAAAATTAGGTACAATCAGTTTTTGGTACAAAACTTCTGTATGAAGGTTCTGATTTGAATAAATTTTTGAATGAATGTTTAGTAACATGGAATCCATCAACTATAATACAGGTTTTTTCTCGTGCAGAAATTATGCAAATTAGATGAACTTTGATTTATTCAGTGCTACTTATACACAGTAAGTGCACATGTCAGTACGGCTCGGTCTAGAGACTGTATTTATGAACCGATCTTCATGAAACGTCTTGGTTACTTTTGTTATCACCTTGGGACAGGAACGAGTGTTTTTGGGTGCCTTTGTTATCACTGTGCTATGAGAACAAATATTTTTGGGTTCAAAGATTTCTTTTCTAGTTTAGCATCTAACTGTCGCCCGCCTTTACAATACTTTACCTATACATTTGTTACAGGCTATGGTCAGCATTTATGTACAGACCATCACAATACTTTATATGTACCTTTGTTATCAGGTCATTACCTAGATGTGTGTCATTGCTGTGTCACATACTATACATGTACATGTCTTACACAAGTTGAGCTACAGTGTTATTGACACTTTCATTTACTTCTAACCATGGCTTATTAGTCCTTATTTGAACAAGCTCATCAAGTTTGTTCCATTAATAGGTCATGAGGTATGTTTTGAAGTAGAGAAATAAAAAAATAAAATTTGAATAGCAAATTTTGTATATCATGAGTGCAGATATGGCAGATTCGTTAGGTAAACGGTTAACAAAAAATGGCTCTGACTATTTTGTGTCCAAGCATTGCCATTGCTGGGACACTCAGGCTGCATGCGTGACATCACTCTAGTTTTTAGCTCAACTTTGGCGAAGCCAAATTTCAGCTTATGCCATGGCCAGTCGTCCGTCTGTCCATCAACAATTTAATACGGCTCAGGCTAGAGGCCGTATTTATGAACCGATCTTTATGAAACTTCTTGGGTACCTTTGGTATCACCGTGGGATGAGAACGAGTGTTTTGGGGTCCGGTCCAAAATTCAACATGGCCGATGGCAGCCATTTTGTACAAAATTAGGTACAATCAGATTTTTGCACAGAACTTCCAGTTTAAAGCGCTGATTTGAATAATGTTTTGTGTGAATGTTTAGTACCATGGGATACATCACATGTAATACAGGTTTTTTTCTC
Source organism: Pictodentalium vernedei (assembly GCA_031216915.1). Taxonomy (NCBI): domain Eukaryota; kingdom Metazoa; phylum Mollusca; class Scaphopoda; order Dentaliida; family Dentaliidae; genus Pictodentalium; species Pictodentalium vernedei. The sequence goes on from CM062294.1 coordinate 365,262,797, forward strand.
GTGCAGAAATTATGCAAATTAGATGAACTTTGATTTTTTCAGTGCTACTTACACTACTAAGTACACATGTCAATACAGCTCGGGCTAGAGTCTGTATTTATGAACTGATCTTCAGGAAACGTCTTGGGTACCTTTGTTATTACCTTGGGACGAGAACAAGTGTTTCTGGGTGCGGTCTAAAATTCAAGATGGCTGCCAGTGGCCATTTTGTACCGAAATTAGGTCTGATCAGTTTTTTGTACACAACTTCTACACGGCTCAGGCTAGAGGCCGTATTTATGAACTGATCTTTACGAAACTTCTTGGGTACCTTTGTTATCACCGTGGGATGAGAACAAGTGTTTTTGGATGTGGTCCAAATTTCAAGATGGCCACCAGCAGCCATTTTGTACCAAAATTAGTGCAATCAGTCTTTTGTACAGAACTTCTGTATAATTTTTGTATGAATGTTTAGTAACATGGAATACATCACATATAGTACAGGTTTTTTTCTCGTGCAGAAATTATGCAAATTAGATGAACTTTGATTTATTCAGTGCTACTCATACACTGTAAGGGCACATGTCAATACGGCTCGGGCTAGAGGCTGTATTTATGAACCAATCTTCACAAAACTTCTTGGGTACCTTTGTTATCACCTTGGGACGAGAACGAGGTTTTCTGGGTGCAGTCCAAAATTCAAGATGGCTGCCAGTGGCCATTTTGTACCGAAATAGGTTCAATCAGTTTTTTGTCACAACTTCTATACAGCCTGTATTTATTTACTGATCTTCACGAAACTTCTTGGGTACCTTTGTTTTCACTTTGGGTCAGGAACGAGTGTGTTTTGGGATGCCTTTGTTATCACTGTGCTATGAGAACAAATATTTTGGGGTTCAGTCAGACCCACTCTGGGACTCAAAGATTTCTTTTCTAGTTTAGCATTTGACTGTCACCCACCTTTACAATACTTTACCTATACATTTGTTACAGGCTACGGTCAGTATTTATGTACAGACCGTTACAATATTTTATATGTACCTTTGTTATCAGGTCATTACCTAGATGTTTGTCATTGCTGTGTCACATACTATACATGTACATGTCTTAACAAGTTGCTACAGTGTCACTGACACTTTCATTTATTAGTCGAGTTGTGACGAAGTCAAACTCGACTTATAGTTTGGTGAATGGTGGCGGGCGGGCTGGTGGGCGGGCGTAAACAATTGGTTTCCGGATGATAACTTGATAGTGGTTCAACTCACATTCATTAAACTTCATACGTAGGTTGGTCTTGGTGGGAGGAAGAACCCTATTGATTTTGGACATGCTACGTCGAAGGTCAAGGTCACAGTGACCTTGAACGTAGTAAATCTTAAACAATTGGTTTCTGGATGATAACTTGATAGTGGTTCAACCTAGAGTCATGAAACTTCATAGGTGTGTTGGCCTTGGTGCGAGGAAGAACCCTATTGATCTTGGACTCACCAGGTCAAAGGTCAAGGTCACAGTGACCTTGAACATAGTATATCGCAACAATTGGTTTCCGGATGATAACTTGATAGTGGTTCAACCTAGAGTCATGAAACTTTACAGGCGTGTTGGCCTTGGTGCGAGGAAGAACCCTATTGATCTTGGACTCACCAGGTCAAAGGTCAAGGTCACAGTGACCTTGAACATAGTATATCGCAACAATTGGTTTTGAATTCAGTACGTCAAATGTAAAGATCACAGACCCAGCACACACTCAATAATTCATTTGCAGACAATAACTTCATAATGATCAAACCCACCTTTTCTGTTGTCACAACTCGACATTGGATCGGTGATCCTGAGCGGCATTTTTTTTGTAATTATTAGCTCAACTTTGGCAAAGCCAAATTTGAGCTTTTGTCATGGCCCGTCGTCCGTCGTCCGTCTGTCCGTCTGTCTGTACGTCAACAAGTGGATACGGCTCGGGCTAGAGGTCGTATTTATGAACCGATCTTTACGAAACTTCTTGGGTACCTTTGTTATGACCGTGGGACGAGAACGAGTGTTTTTGGGTGCGGTCCAAAATTCAAGAAGGCTGCCAGCAGCCATTTTGTACCAACGATGCAGAAATCTGTTTTTTGTACAGAACTTTCATATGAAAGCTCTGATTTGAATAATTTTTTGTATGAATGTTTAGTACCATGGGATACATCACATATAATACGGGTTTTTTTCTCGTGCGTAAATTGTGCAAATTAGACTAATTTTGATGTTTTTTGGTGTTACTTTCAGCACTGTAAGTGCAAATGCCAATACGGCTCGGGCTAGAGGCCATATTTATGAACCGATCTTTATGAAACTTCTTGGGTACCTTTGGTATCACCGTGGGACGAGAACGAGTGTTTTTGGGTCCGGTCCGAAATTCAAAATGGCCGATGGCAGCCATTTTGTACAAAATTAGGTGCAGTCAGATTTTTGCACAGAACTTCCATATGAAAGCGCTGATTTGAATAATTTTTGTGTGAATGTTTAGTACCATGGGATACATCACATATAATACGGGTTTTTTTCTCGTGCAGAAATTACGCAAATTATATGAACTTTGATTTTTTCAGTGCGACTTACGCACAGTAAGTACACATGTCAATACGGCTCAGACTAGAGTCTGTATTTATGAACTGATCTTCACGAAATGTCTTGGGTACCTTTGTTATCACCTTGGGACGAGAACGAGTGTTTCTGGGTGCGGTCTAAAATTCAAGTTGGCTGCCAGTGGCCATTTTGTACCGAAATTAGGTCTAATCAGTTTTTTGTACACAACTTCTATACAGCTCAGACTAAAGGCCATATTTATGAACCAATCTTTACGAAACTTCTTGTTATCACCGTGGGATGAGAGCGAGTGTTTTTGGGTGTGGTCCGAAATTCAAGATGGCCACCAGCAGCCATTTTGTACCAAAATTAGTGCAATCAGTCTTTTGTACAGAACTTCTGTATGAAAGTTCTGATTTGAATAAATTTTTGTATTAATGTTTAGTAACATGGAATACATCACATATTGTAAGGGGTTTTTTTTCGTGCAGAAATTATGCAAATTAGATGAACTTTGATTTATTCAGTGCTACTTACACAATGTAAGCACACATGTCAATACGGCTCAGGGTAGAGGCTGTATTTATGAACCGATCTTCACAAAACTTCTTGGGTACCTTTGTTATCACCTTGGGACGAGAATGAGTGTTTCTGGGTACGGTCCAAAATTCAAGATGGCTGCCAGTGGCCATTTTGTACCAAAATTAGGTCCAATCAGTTTTTTGTCACAAGTTCTATACAGCTCGTATTTATGAACTGATCTTCACAAAACTTCTTGGGTACCTTTGTTTTCACCTTGGGACAGGAACGAGTGTGTTTTGGGGTGCCTTTGTTATCACTGTGCTATGAGAACAAATATTTTGGGGTTCAGTCAGACCCACTCTGGGACTCAAAGTTTTCTTTTCTAGTTTAGCATCTGACTGTCACCCACCTTTACAATACTTTACCTATACATTTGTTACAGGCAACGGTCAGTATTTATGTACAGACCGTTACAATATTTTATATGTACCTTTGTTATCAGGTCATTACCTAGATGTTTGTCATTGCTGTGTCACATACTATACATGTGCATGTCTTTGTCATGACAAGTTGAGCTACAGTGTCATTGACACTTTCATTTCTTTGCCATCAAAAGTTCATGTTCTTGGTTTGTTTTACATTTTAGGTCTCATAATCTACAGAATAGCATGGGTGGTGGTGTATTTCGTCTCTTGAGTGCAAGAAGGCTTTGCAATGCTGTTGCACTCAAGGAAGAAATTTATCAATTTTATTAACTTGGGTAAAATATCAGACATTAGCCATTTAATTTTAATTTTTTTTAAGCTTGCATTGGTTATGAAAAGAGAGCATGCGGCAGCCAAAAGGACCATGCGGGAGGGCCTGATAAGCAGATTTTTAACTTTTTTTTAGGCCAGTGCTTGCTAATAATTTAATATAGACTGAAGACTATATCCCCTGGATTCTCCTGTATATATTAACGTATTGGTATTAAGACAGAACACAACAGGGATGGAGTATTGGGAACAGGAATGAACGATCCAGGTTGTAGGTTTTTCCAGTGTTTCACAAATGCCAGAGGCACAAGTGAAATACATTAAAAACTCCCAACATTGTTCATTGATTCCTGTCCCCTGTACTCTACCTGAGTTGTGTTCTGTATTTATACCATGATTAAACTTGAATTAAGTGAATTGAACAATGCTTCCACATTTTTAGCCGCATTTTCATGAAACTTCACAAAAATGATCAACATGATGAAGGGAAGTGCGTGACATATTTTTTTACCGCTAGATTTCAAGATGGCTGACTGGTGGCCATATTGGATTTTTTTTTTACTTAGAAAAATTGAATTCCCCTTTTCAGTCATCCACACTAGGCGGTATGCCACGGTGGGGGTATACCGAGCGACAGACCATCTCTACTTTTGAATAATTTAGGTCATATTCTGTTTATTTTTGCTATATCCCCCTCTCCCCCCCCCCCCCCCCCCCCTCCCAAAAAAAATCCTATTAAATTCATGATGATGGACCATCAGTTATAATCGGTGATTCAGGCTCAAATTCCAAGCTCGATAATGACAGTGAATTAAAATCGAAACCACATGGTCAATCTTTGTCGTACAATGAACAGGGTGCAACAGCGATTGCAATTCTGACTGCTGTCAACAGGTCGGGCACAAATGAAAAACGACATATAATATCTGAATTGGTGTATAATACCTCGAATGAGGTAACAAATTTGTGTACAAAAGTGCGAAATGGCTATTGACAACAGAATCATGAAAAATTGCATGCGAAAATAGGCAACATTTAACTCACCTTCGCAAATGCATCACACATACATCAAAATTAGGAATGTTTACCAATGTTAAGTATATTTAAATACTTAAAATATACTCTTTTATTTACGTATTTTTATGAACACACTTCAAAAACAGGTTATCAGCACATATTACATTTGACATTTTGTTGAAATGTTCATTTCCATGTGTTACAGGCACATTTCCAAAGCAGAAAATAAACTCTCATGATTTTATTGGTTTAAATTTCAAATCTTATTCCAAAATGAATATCGTGCATACAATCGACGAGAGAATTGTATGGTAGCATGCAATTACAATAATTCGGCAAAAAACATGAAGATCGTGCTTGTCAGAAATCAGTTGAGCATCACAATAAGAAGGTTGTTACCAATTGCCAACACTCCCAAATCTTTGATAATGGAAGGAAGAAGACCTTTAGCCAAGAAATCAAGAATGGTATGTATTTCATTTAAATATAAATATCTGTTTCCTTGCACTTTATATAAGTTTGGAGTCGATCTTAACAACCTACCTAATTGAGTGAATTAAGGCTATGTGATCGTCTTCATCATCACTGTCATCGGTAATGATACTGATGTCTGTGAGATTTTAAAACAAAATATATCATTAATAAAGATGCCAAAATGTATATTTATTTTATTATCATACTTTTACACCATGACTCCTGTATCTTCATTAGAGACTTCTCACTAATTTTCCGAAGTTGCCATATTGTACAGTGTTCACGTTTTTAGCTTAACTTGACAAAGTCAAGATAAGCTATTGCCATCACGCGTGCGGAAGTCTGTTAGTCTGTGAGTCTGTTCATATTTTCCTTTAGCACAGGTTACACCTGTAGTTCTTATCCGATCGTCACAAAATTTCATATGCAGGTTTGGGGTCATGTCTAGATGAGAACGTCCCCTTTTGGTAGCAATCGGTCAACCATAATGGCTGCCCGAGCCCAAAACCCGAAAAACTTTAGCACAGTCTACAGGTCATATTTATGGGGGGATTTCATTGTAACTTGGTAGGATGTCTCTGTATAGTATCTAGATGAGAACATCCCCTTTTGGTCATGATCTGTCAACCGTGATGGCTGTCCAAGCCCGAAACCCAAAAACTTTTAACACAGTCAGCAGGTCATATTTAATATGGAGGGATTTCATTGTAACTTGGTAGGATGACTCCGTATGATGTCTAGATGAGAACTTCCCCATTTGGACGCGATCTGTCAACTGTGATGACTGCCCGAGCCCAAAACCCGAAAACGTTAGCACAGTCTACAGGTCGTATTTATGGAGGGATTTCATTGTAACTTGGTAGGATGACTCTAAATAATGTCTAGATGAGAACGTTCCCTTTTGGTCGCGATCATTCACCCGTGATGGCTGCCCAAGCCCAAAACCCGAAAACCTTTAGCATAGTCTATAGGTTGTGTTTATGGAGGGATTTCATTGTAACTTTGTAGTTTGACTCCATATAATGTGTAGATGATAACGTCCCCTTTTGGTCGTGATTGGTCAACTGTGACCGCTACAGGGGCCTGAAGCCCGAAAACAGCACAGTCTTCAGGTCATATTTATGAAGGGATTTCATTGTAACTTGGTAGGATGACTCCAGATAGAGCCCAAAACCCCCAAAACTTTAGCACAGTCTACAGGTCGTATTTATGAAGAGATTTCATTGTAACTTGATAGGATGACTCGTTGTGGAATAATTTCACTGTAACTTGGTAACTTTCGATGACATACATGAACTGTGAGGGTCACAAACATTAACTGTGAGGGCCATATTAACCCACCCCTCAATTCTTTAGTACAGTCTACAATTCATATTATTTTTATTGAAAACATAGCATACATGGAACATAAATTACCATATTCCCAATTATCACAATTCTTGTCGTATTTCATAATCCTTTCATAAACATTGAACATTATCCTTTTCGTGAAACACAACACACAGACAAGTTAAGCTACAGTGTCATTGACACTTTCATTCCTTTAAGCACGATTACAACATGTATACCAGAGCATATTTATCTATTGTGGCTGGTTAGTCGATTAATCATATAATCATAACAGCTTTACACTAGTTATATCCCCCTTTCCTTCTTTTGTTTTTAGCATTATTTGTGGAGGTTTGTGCATGGGTGGGGGGGGGGGGGGTGATCTGGTGGTGGTATAGGGTGGGGTAATTTCTACAACTCATGGACTTCTGTCGTTCATTCTCACATTGGTTCTGCCTGAATGCAAATATTCTCTGCAATGAAGTAAGTAAATACACAAAATAAATAAGATATGATAACTAATATTTTGTCATAAAAGAATATGCAGTATTTAATTACTTCAAATTTAGTCATCAGTATTATAATAGCCACAAACATTTATATTTTTAACTCACCTGAGCAAAGCGCACAGGGAGCTTTACTAATCACTTTCTGTCTGTCATCCGTCCATGCATCAGCCGTTCTTCTGTCCGACATTAACTTTACATTATCAACTTCTCCACGGAAACTGCTGGACCAAATTGAACCAAATCTGGTGTGCATGTTCCTTATCATATGTCAATTCAAGTTTGTTCATATAAAGTTGCCATGCCCACAGGGGACACCACAAGTGGCATAATTCTGACAGTACCCATTTGAAACAAATTTAAAAAAAAAATCTTCTCCATAACCATCAAATAGAATCTTTGGAAATTTGGTATACAACTTCCTTGGGGGGTGGGGGGGGGGGGGGGGGGTGGGGGGGTTATTGTTTCAGCTTCAAGTTTGTTCAAATTAAGTCTTTGTGCGATTTGTTTGGTCAGTATGTGCACTACATAATGCGTAGTATTATAATATATAATAATAATCACCTACGACAGCATGGAGCTCGTGTGGCGATTTGGACACACTCCAAGTATATATAGCAGAAAGGCCTTAGATCAAGATAATATTAATAATAATAAAAATAATAATAAAAAATAGAGTTTGGTTTTTCACAAAAGTAATAGCCAGATAGGCTGAGGGTTCTATTCCTCATATAACACAGTCAAGGCAGTGAGGATTGTCGCAGTAGACATTTCCTGTGTATGAGGAGAGTAATTTTAATTTGAGTTGTTTTTTGAAAACATTTCTGTTCATTACGGAACGCAATTCAATGTCAAGATCATTCCATATTCTCGGGTGAGTGTTGATTGGTAAGCTGTCAAGAAATTTAGTCCTTGTCCTGTTAACATTGAGAAGGAGGTCCGTTCGTCTACTGGCTTGTCCAGTTCGATCAACAGAGGGCTTGAAGAAGTCACCAAACGATGCAGGCAGCATACCGTGGTACCAATCAAAAACAAACAGACATGATTGCAGTTTGAAAAGATCATTCACTTTTAAAATTCTGTTGTTTAGAAATAAGTGGTCGGTATGTGCATTATATCTCCTGTTATTAATTATTCAGACGGATCGCTTCTGTAAAAGGAACAATTTATTAATAGTTTTGGCGTCACCCCAAAATATTTATTCCATACATAAGATGGGAATGCACTAGCGCATAGTAAAGGGTTCTCATAGCGTCTCGGGGAAGTATGGATTTGGCTCTGTTCAAGGCATTTTCATTCTCATTGATAAAAATATTATTCAAAAAATAAATAAATAACAGCCATGTCCATCAGTGGTATCCAAATCAGTCAAAAGCCAATTTTACAGTTAGACGTCCACAAAGTCGGCCGTTTGGAGTTGAATTGACATTCTGATCATATATGCATTTCTGAGTTAAATGGTAAAAGAAAAGTGTACTCAAATGAAAGAAAAACAGTGATAGTGCATTTTGACTATTCATGACAATATCATATGAAAGAACACACCAGAAAGTGTGTTTTTTAATAGGAGGGCATTATTTTTCACAACTTTCAAACATACGCGTGTATGAGAAGTCAGACATTTATATTGTTTGAATGCATTTCGCTCCACACAGTTTGCCCTGTCACGTTAAATGAAAGTTACACAACTTAGTAGTATTTAGGCCTAAAGGCTTTGAAACAAATTCTTAAGGCGTTCAAGCTGAAATATGTCTCCAGTGTGCTGTAAGCTTTTTCACAGAACCTGAGCACACTATGTGAGTGGAAACTCCACTACATGGGGCTTTTTGTCATAATCAACCAATACTTACCCCTCTTCTAATCCCAGCCACTCAGTGTGTACTATAGGCAAATTATGGCAATTATGAACCATATATGTGTAGTGGAGCACTGCATCAACAGCGCTGATGCCAGCGGTTCACATCATGGTCCTGGTTTAAATCCAGTCTGTTTCAGGCATGTAGCCTAGATTCTATAGTGTGGGATACCCACATGATATCTGGAAGACTGATGGGGGAGAGTCACCGAGACCACCCCCTAAATATTACAGTGCACCTCCACCCTCAAAATGGGGAAATTAAAGCTCCACAGGGTTCCCGATTCACTCTCAGTGCATTGAATTTTCAAAATTTTCTTGGGTAAGCCTGGGGTGGGGTGGGGGTGGGTATGCCCCCCCCCCCCCCTGGCCTATGCCCATCGAATATGCCTGTGTCATATATCAACCTGCCCCCCCCCCCTCCCCCCCAGAAAGAAATCAATAGGAAATCCTAGCTACACCCCTGAATAACTGCCTTGTTTTGAAAACACAGATGGATTAAATTTAGAAACTGTCTTTTTTCTTCAACTTAAGAAATAGTTCATTGAATTCAGACAGCTGACAATTTTGACACTTATTTCCAATTAATCGACTATGGATACAGAAGTCACACCTCAACATGTATATAGAGTTTGCACGTATGACTATAATTAATTATTCTAGCAGTTTGTTCAGCAATTAAAACCAGTGGCAATAATCTTTTTAATTAGACAGTCACTGCAATTGGATTGGTGATCAGAAGTATAATCAAACAGCTACCGATTATTAGCTCACCTGACTTTCAGTCAGGAGAGCTATAGTGATCACTCACCGTCCGTCGTCCGTCCGTCGTCCGTCGTCCTGCGTCCGTCGTCCGTCGTCCGTCGTCCGTGAACATGGTGTTTGCGTCTTCTCCTCCCAAACCGCTGACCCAATTTAATTCATATTTGAGATAATAGTTTGTTATGACATCGCAATTTGATTTTGTTCAAATCAAGTTGCCCCGCCCGTGGGTAGGGCCACACCCAAAAAGTGTGCTGAAATCTTAAAAAATCTTCTTCTCATGAACCAGCAGTAGCAGAGACTTGATATTTGGTGTGCAGCTTCCTTTTGAGGTGTAGACTCAGATTTGTTCAAGAGAAGTTTGTGGGGCTATACTTGGCGTCGTTATGGGAGGGGCAAAATTTTTGGCCCCGCCCAAAATTTCTATTTTCTAAACCGAGAGGCTGATTTTAACCAAATTTTATGTGAGGGCTTATTGGGTCATAAGTAACTAATTTATGCTGATTTTTTTTTTCCCGTAGCCCCATGGGAACCGCAGGAGCTAAAAATAGAAAAAAATTAAAACGCCCATATCTCCAAAACTGCACGGCACCGAGAATTTTTATTTGGTGTGAAGCTTCCTTAGGACCAACAGAAAGAATTGGTAAAAAAAAATTGCCATCGGTTTTATCATAGGGTACAGTTTCGGGACATTGAAAAAGTGCTGAGTCAGCACTTTTTAACACTGTAGGCAATGGGAAAAACATTAAAAAATCTTCTTCTCCAGATCCAGCAGGCAGAATCTTTTGATATTTGGTATGCAACATTGGAGGGTGGATCTGATTCAGGTTTGTTCAAATCGGCCCCCTGGGTTCATATTTGGGCTCAGTATAGGAGCCCGATTTCGAACTTAGTGCATTTCAGGCAAATTTCTTAAAAAATCTTCTTCTCCAGATCCAGCAGGCAGAATCTTTTGATATTTGGTATGCAACATTGTGGGGTGGATCTGATTCAAGTTTGTTCAAATCGGCCCCCTGGGTTTATATTTGGGCTCAGTATAGGAGCCCAAATTTGAACTTACTGCATTTCAGGCAAATTTTTTTGAAAATCTTCTTCTCCAGATCCAGCAGGCAGAATCTTTTGATATTTGGTATGCAACATTGTGGGGTGGATCTGATTCAAGTTTGTTCAAATCGGCCCCTTGGGTTTATATTTGGGCTCTGTATAGGAGCCCAAATTTGAACTTACTGCATTTCAGGCAAATTTCTTTGAAAATCTTCTTCTCCAGATCCAGCAGGCAGAATCTTTTGATATTTGGTATGCAACATTGTGGGGTGGATCTGATTCAAGTTTGTTCAAATCGGCCCCTTGGGTTTATATTTGGGCTCTGTATAGGAGCCCAAATTTGAACTTAGTGCATTTCAGGCAAATTTCTTTGAAAATCTTCTTCTCAAGATCCAGCAGGCAGAATCTTTTGATATTGGGTATGCAACATTGTGGGGTGGATCTGATTCAAGTTTGTTCAAATCGGCCCCTTGGGTTTATATTTGGGCTCAGTATAGGAGCCAAAATTTGAACTTATGGCATTTCAGGCAAATTTCTTAAAAAATCTTCTTCTCCAGATCCAGCAGACAGAATCTTTTGATATTTGGTATGCAACATTGTGGGGTGGATCTGATTCTATTTTGTTCAAATCGGCTCCCTAGATTCATATTTGGGCTCACTATAGAAGCTCGAATTTGAACTTAGTGCATTTCAGGCTAATTTCTTAAAAAATCTTCTTCTCCAGATCCTGCAGGCAGAATCTTTTGATATTTGGTATGCAACATTGTGGGGTGGATCTGATTCCAGTTTGTTCAAATCGGCCACCTGGATTCATATTTGGGCTCACTATAGAAGCCCAAATTCGAACTTAGTGCATTTCAGGCAAATTTCTTTGAAAATCTTCTTCTCAAGATCCAGCAGGCAGAATCTTTTGATATTGGGTATGCAACATTGTGGGGTGGATCTGATTCAAGTTTGTTCAAATCGGCCCCTTGGGTTTATATTTGGGCTCAGTATAGGAGCCAAAATTTGAACTTAGTGCATTTCAGGCAAATTTCTTAAAAAATCTTCTTCTCCAGATCCAGCAGACAGAATCTTTTGATATTTGGTATGCAACATTGTGGGGTGGATCTGATTCTATTTTGTTCAAATCGGCTCCCTAGATTCATATTTGGGCTCACTATAGAAGCTCGAATTTGAACTTAGTGCATTTCAGGCAAATTTCTTCAAAAATCTTCTTCTCCAGATCCTGCAGGCAGAATCTTTTGATATTTGGTATGCAACATTGTGGGGTGGATCTGATTCCAGTTTGTTCAAATCGGCCACCTGGATTCATATTTGGGCTCACTATAGAAGCCCAAATTCGAACTTAGAGCATTTCAGGCAAATTTCTTTGAAAATCTTCTTCTCAAGATCCAGCAGGCAGAATCTTGTGATATTTGGTATGCAGCATCCTTAGGGGGGTGAGATTCAAGTTTGTTCAAGCCATGTCCCTAGGTCCATATTTGGGCTCAATGTGGGAGCTTGAATTGTAACTTTGTTCGAAATGAGGAATTTTCTTAAAAAATCTTCTTCTTCAGATCCAGCAGTCGGAATGGTTTGATATGTGGTGAGTAGCATCCTTGGGGGGAGGGGGGATTCAAGTGTGTTAAAGCCAAGTCCATGGGTCCATATTTGGGCTCCCTGTGGGAGCCCAAATTATAACTTAGTCAATATGAGGAATTTTTCTTTAAAAATCTTCTTCTTCAGATTCAGCAGTTGGAATGTTTTGATATTTGGCATGGAGCAACCTTAGGGGGCTGAGTTTGTTCAAGCCAAGTCCCTTGGTTCATATTTAGGCTCACTATGGGAGCCTGAATGACAACTTAGTTCAAAATGAGGAATTTTATTTAAAAATCTTCAGATCCAGCAGATGAATGCTTTTGATATTTTTTATGCAGCATCCTTAGGGGGGTAAGATTCAAGTTTGTTCAAGCCATGTCCCTAGGTCCATATTTGGGCTGATTGTGGGAGCTCGAATTGTAACTTGGTTCAAAATGAGGAATTTTCTTTAAAAATCTTCTTCTTCAGATCCAGCAGTTGGAATGTTTTGATATTTGGTGTGCAGAATCCTTAGGGGTGTGAGATTCAGGTTTGTTAAAGCCAAGTCCCTGGGTTCATATATGGGCTTCCTGTGGGAGCCCGAATTATGAGTTAGTTCAGTATGAGGAATATTCTTTAAAAATCATTTTTTAGATCCACTGGTCAGAATATTTGGATATTTGGTTTCAGCTTTTCTTAGGAGGAGCAGATGCAACTTGTGGAAATCAATTCTCTGGGTTGCTATTTAGGCTACCATGTCAGGTGAGCGCCCTCAGGCCCCCTGGGGCCTCTTGTTGTATAAATCTTATGTTGTTCTTAGTAGCCTATCGATATGGACGTTTTAGCTCAAATTTTACTTCATAAAAGAAGTGCTCTTGACAATAAGACTCTGGAAGCCAAAAACATTTGAGATGAAGAGAGAAAGGTAAACTTATACCAGAGCCATAGAAACCTGTTAAATCAGAACCATGGAATATATGTAACTTGTTTATGAGGGGGTGGGGGTGGTGTGGTTGTCATTTAATTTTTTTCAAGAACCATAGGCATATGAGGCCAGGGGGAGTCAACTACAGACCTCCGTTGCCAGAGAATTCATGGTGGCGAGGGGGAGAGGGCAGGTCAAAACAAAGTGGTGACCAATGTAGAAAACTGGAGGGGGAGAAATACCCCATTACGCCCAGCCATTATGAGGCAATTCACATTGGGGCCGTCTCATATAAATATCTGCTTGGAAACTTATTTGTTATCAAGAGGTGTCAAACAACTTGGCGGTACCATGTAACCTATTATTTGAAAATTCGGTTCATAGTTCAAAAAGTTTATTGAATGGCCTAGCATATATTAGTGTAGTTTTATATGTGCACTCAGGGGGTGGAAAGAGTTGCATCAATTGGGAGGGGAGGTCTATGTGTTAGGGGGAGAGGGGGATTTACTATACGAAGAAGAAATCTGCCCAATGAGCCACTCATAAATGAAAGAGTCACGGAACACTAGATACTAGTACACAGAACGAAAGGAAATCTTGAGACGAGAAATAATATATTTCGTTATTGCATTGTGTTTTCAATGCAAAAGAAGTTGGAACCATGCATTAAGCAGGGTTCGTACGCATGTCTGAAAGTTGAGAAAAAGTATGGAATTTTTAAAAACGTTATCCAGGCCTGGAAAAGGTAGGCAAAGTGACGTTTTCATATAAATGGTATGAAAAAAGTATGGAAATTTAATTAAATAATATTCAGAATCACTTTCGCTGTCCATGAAATTCTAATTTCATACTAAATTTCTTTTTATTTTAGTTTTTATTTCGTTTTGAATCAAATTTCGAAACTCGTAAAATTTAGGCCTTTGTAACCCAACATGGAAATAACCGGTCTGACACGAACAATAACGACCATTAATTGATCCATATATTTCCAGTATCAAAATGGCTTCAGCCAGTGATAATGTGTTTATGTTGTGAACGTCAAGAAAAACAACACATAAACATCAAAGTTTAATCTGCTAAGTTGAGGTATTCTGTAATACTGTCAACAAATTAACGTGAAAGGAAAGGTGGAAATGTTTGTTTTCAGAAACGTGGTTGGAAAATCCCAAATACACACACTGGATTAGCAGGAACACAAAATTCAAAACTAAGTCTGAGGCAAAATGTCTCTTCTGTGACGAGTCTTTTGACGTCTCAAATACAGGGGATAACAAGACATAAGGCCTCCAGAAAAAATACTATTTTGGATCAAAAAGACTCAAAAACACACACAAAAACCCCCAAAATTCAGCACAGCCAACAGTTGTTGATTGACTTGTTACTAAAGAATTTTAATAGTTTTGGTTCATGACATTAGTTGTGATGATTGGTGGTAAAACTCAAGAGATCTGGCAGTAAGGTTAAACTCCAACCCATTGCATGTACATGTAAATGTTTTGTAAGATATATTTTTGATTTATCTGGTAACCGTAGAGGTTAAAATGGCGATGGCTGCGAAGGGTATGGAAAAAATAGAGGAGGATCTGGAAAAAGTCTGGAATTTTTTTTCTTGGTAGGTGTAGGAACCCAGATGAAGGCAGGAATACGCAGTCTGGAAACTATGCATCCTCGGTATATGCACATTTAATTTTCTGCATCCTGTGTTCCGAAGATCATTTACTGAATGCCCGTTTTCCATCTTTAGGAAGTACACACGCTCTCGAATTCAATACCCACTGGGTTATTTTTTCGAAGTTAAAAATTAGGAATAACGGTTTCCAATTTGAGAACGTGATGCAGGCGATCTTGTTTGGAGATCCCTGAGAAGGCAAGGGGCATGTGGGCTCTAACAACAATTTTTTTAAGCTAAAATTGCTGATGTGTGAATACAGTGCAGGGTAATCCCAAGTGATTATTCTTTTATTATTATGCCAGATTATATAGCTAACAAAGTACTCAGGCATTTTATGTGAACACTACGAGTTAAATATTAAAGTCGCGAACATTGAGAAGAATGGAATACAGTTTCTCTCAGCACTGTGTGTTCGATGTTCAGTGCGATAATTAATCTGCTTCACACGTATATGCATATATGCAACAGTCTTCACGCATTTTCTGTGAGTAAAATGAGTATAAAATATCACATGCTTTTGTGCTATATCCACGAATGTGTGAAACAGGACACTCCACGATGACTGTACTGTAGAGAGACCAAAAAAAAAAACAATTGCTATCAATGTTGTCATGGAGAAAATGCTGAGTCATTATCTTTCTTGTGCTCCATCAACTACGTATTCTTCTTTAGAACCTTTGGGCCAATTCTAAACTGATTTGGTACAAAGCATCTTGGTGGAGTTTACTCTTCTGATTTTTTTTCCCCAAAAGTTACAATGTCCCTTTGAGTGGGGTTAATGCCCCATAAGCATAAAATGCTTTAAAATAATTTTTCATAAGCCACTCGCAATAATGCTTAGATTTCTGGTATGGAACTTACTTTTGTGATGCAGATTCAAGTTTTTTCAAAAGAACTCAGAAGGTCAAAATTTGGGCTCCCTGTGGGAGGATGCCCATTTTGAGCTCCACTCAAAGTTTCTAATTCCAGAACCAATGTGCTGATTTAAACCAAATTTGTCATGTCGTGTAACTGGGTAATAAGTACTTGCTTTATGCCTGAAAATCTTTTGGCTGGGGGGGTTGGGTACCAAGAGATTTCACAGTACAGAGCTCTGTTTTTGTCTAGGAAGCTTGTCTAGGACCAGCAGAAATGAATAGTCAAGAAAGTGCCGTTGGTTGTGTCATAGTAAATCATAAAATTGCTCTTGCTGTCCATCACTTACTGACACACTCATCTCTTTTGAAAACTTGTGCCAAGTGAACATTTTAGGCTCACTTAATTGACCCTCTGGTTTAGTTTTTAGCTCACCGAAGGGAGCTTAGCTAATCACTTGCCGTCCGTCGTCGTCCGTCGTGAACTTTGCATTATCAACTTCTCCTCACAAACTACTCGACCAAATTGAACCAAATTTTGTGTGCATGTTCCTTATCATATGTCAATTAAAGTTTGTCCAAATAAACTTGCTGCGTCAACAGGGGGCACCAGAAGGTACATAAATCTGATAGCACCCATAATTTTTTTCAAAAATTCAAAAAAATCCTCTTCTTCAGTTCCACCAGTCAAAATCTTTTCATATTTATTATACAACATCTCTAAGGTGGGGGCAGGGGGGGGGGGAGGGAGGGGGGGTGCAGGGGGGGGGGTCAGATTCAAGTTTGTTCAAATCGAGTCCCTGGGTTAATAATTGGGCTCCCTGTAGGAGCCCAAATTTTAACTTACTGAAATATGAGGAAATTTTTTTAAAAATCTTCTTCTGATCCACCAGTCAGAATGCTTTCATATTTGGTATACAACATCTCTAGGGGAGTCAGATTCAAGTTTGTTCAAATCGGGTCCCTGAGTTAGTATTTGGGCTCTCTATTGGAGCCCAAAGTTTAACTTCGTGCAATTTGAGGAAATTTCTTTAAAAATCTTCTTCAGATCGGTCACTCATAATCTTTTCATGTTTGGTATACAACATCAATAGGGGTGTCAGATTCAAGTTTGTTAAAATTGAGTCGCTGGGTTAATATTTGGGCTCCCTATGGGAGCCCAAATTTTAACTTTGTACAATGTGTGGAATATTCTTTAAAAATCATCTTCAGATTCACAAGCCAGAATCCTCTCATATTTGGTATACATCATCTCTAGGGGGGCCAGATTCAAGTTTGTTCAAATCGGGTCCCTGAGTTAGTATTTGGGCTCTCTATTGGAGCCCAAATTTTAACTTTGTGCAATTTGAGGAAATTTCTTTAAAAATCTTCTTCTTCAGATCCACCAGTCAGAATGCTTTCATATTTGGTATACATCTCTATGGGGGTGGGGGGGGGGGGGGGTGGGGGGGGGGGATTCATGTTTGTTCAGATCGGGTCCCTGAGTTAGTATTTGGGCTCTCTATTGGAGCCCAAATTTTAACTTTGTGCAATATGAGGGAATTTCTTTTAAAATCTTCTTCTTCAGATCCACCAATCAGAATCCTTTCATATTTGGTATACAACATCTCTAGGTGGGTTAGATTCAAGTTTGTTCAAATTGGTACCATGGGTTAATATTTTGGCTCCCTATTTGAGCCCAAAGTTTAACTTAGTGCAATGTGATGTAATTTCTTTAAAAACCTTCGTCATATCCCCCAGTCAGAATTCTTTCCTATTTGGTATATGACATCTCAAGGGGGATCAGATTCAAGTTTGTTCAATTTGAGTTTACATTAGCTCTCTTGACAGGCAGACTTTTCATGACAGTCATGGAAAGCATGTACCCCTTGATTTCCATCATGTTTTCGTGTATTGTCTACATGTACATGAGATGTGTAGGGTATTCAGTCTTCATTTCAACACAAACCCTTGTGATTTAATGATTGAATATGGCGAATGCAAATGTAAGAAGACATTTGTCTGAAGCAGAAATGTGGTGGGCTGTAGGGATGGTGGAACAAGGGGCTACCCGTCGTCAGGTTGACGAAGCCCTTGGTGTGCACCATACAGTGATCACCAGAGCCTGGGCAAGATTTCGGCAGTATGGCACACTGGTCAGACGACAGGATGGTTGCAGAGACAGGGCAACATCTGCAGCTGAAGATCGCAGTTTTTGATCATTCAGGCTCGTAGGAACCGCTTTGACACAGCAACCCAGCTTCGCAGTGACCTTCAGAATGCATCCAGGGTAAATGTTTCGATGCAGACTATCCGGGCAAGGTTGCACGAAAGTGGTCTCCGATCGGGAAGACCATGTATTTGCATTCAGCTGCCCCAGAACCACTGCCAGGCATGATATGAATGGGCCATGGATCACATTGGATGGACCAGAGAAGATTGACGACCTGTCCTTTTTACAGATGAGTCAAGGTACTGCCTAGACAACACAGATAGGCATTTTAGGGTATGGAGAAGACCAGAAGAGCGATTCTATGCAGCCAACATTGCGGAGCATGACCGCTATGATGGAGGTTCAATAATGGTCTGTGGCGGCATCAGTTGGGGTGGACGTACAGAGATCTTTGTCCTTGACCGTGGTACATTGACTGCACAGCGGTATATTGATGAGATCCTGGATGCCCACGTCAGATTGTATGCACGTGCAGTGGATGATAGATTCATTCTGATGGACGATAATGCCTGTCCTCGTGTTGCCCATGCTGCCCGGTAGTACTGACACAGGGAGGGGATTGAGCGTATGGACTGGCCAGCAAGCTCCCCTGACCTCAATCCAATTGAACATGTCTGGAATGAGTTGCAGCTTGCAATTTCAGTCCGTCCAGTCCAACCAAGAAGTGTCCAGGAGCTTGGTGCCATGCTGGTCCAAGAATGGAACAACATCCCACAAAAGACCATCTGGAACCTGATTGGGAGCATGAGAAGGCATTGTCAAGCTGTAATTAACAATAATGGTCTCATACTCGATATTGAACACATATCAGTTCACTTCGTCAACTTTTTGGCAAATTTGAAAAATTTCCTCTTTTACCAATAATATCCATTTTCCATGGTTATCGTATTCAAATGCTAAAAAATAATGTCAAATGCAAACAAAATCTTAATTTCTGTGCTTAAATCATTAAAAATATAATTAAATATAAAATATATACACTTTTCATAACAATATTTCACCTAAAACATAAAACAGGTAGTTGGATATACTTGGTGCTTAGCAAACTTTGAGTAGTATATAATTTTCTATTATGACAACAAATTTGACCAAAATTTATCAAGTTGTTATCAAGAGTGGTTCCCGACAGTGATTTTAATGGCAAATAACAGCTCTTGAAATAATTGCATTGTCTTAATTTCAACATCCAAATCAGTATGCCAGAGGAGGTTGGCAGCTGATATGTCATCCATTATCGTTGCTGCATTTCCGAGATGTGTTTCCATGTTCTCTCTAATCTGAATTGTAAAAAAAAGCCTTATAAATTTTGTTACACAAATAGCAAGTTGTTTGTGTGCTTGGTACTATTATCAAATTACATATTCTCTCTATATATGCAAAGAATTTCACCTTATAGCAGTCCTTCGTGTGAGTAAATTTTACAGGTTCAAAAAACTGCACCTCCACTTGCAAATGAAATCACGAGTGCAGATCGCACTCGCAAAATTCCAGAAATCATCAGTTACTGTTTCATTATCCCACAGGGGAAAATAAACATGGGAATAATACAAAATCAAGAAAATATCTTTTAGTTTTCAGATCCCGATTACTTGTAATATATTTAACTTTACTGTCGTTACGTTTCTGTGATTGTAGCTCACTCGAAAATTATATGAATGGATTTTTTAATTCTCTATGGGAATTTGTGTGTATTTTCAGAAGAGCGTCCATTTTGCAACAATGCATTAGTGAGGTAACTTCGACAATCCTTTTGAGAACAGGTAAAATTTAAATATTCACGGCTTGCCTTTGCAGAAAGCGTGTTTTGCGAAGTTGAAATATCAGTTAGTCGTGATTACGGCTCGAAATAAAACTCAAGTCTTGTTCAAAACTCGTTAGTGAATTAGTGAATAAATAAACTAAACATGTATTGTAGTGACGCAAATTATTTAATTAATACGTGCCGTACCAGTATTCCATATTTGTCATGCCTTGTTGACATCAGCCCTCAGTAATCTGGTGATACAGACCTCCATATAGGGTATGATTGTTTGTGTAACACGGGTACAGGCGAAAACAACACCGTGTGAAAACGATACTAGCTGGCAAAATGGCACCAAACTTGCGTCTGATGAAATTGGAACCAAACCAAAACTTGGCAAAAGAAGAACAACACTATGTAACATGATCAAATATTCAATTTTCCTCAGATCGTCATTTTGATTTTGTCTCCCTTTTACAAGTTTTATTTATTTTTTTTTTTATCTTTTCTCACATGTATACAATAGAATCAAATATGAATACAAAAAACACAAGATATTACACATTTGGCCACGAGTTATTCTCGTTAATACAATATATAATACAATATATAACTACAACATTTACTCATATATATATACAGAGTTGGCGCAAGCCTGATGAAAGTACGTGTGGAGGGAGCAATTAAGAGTAACCCCAATGCATTACTTTCGGTTTGCCCCAGGAGTCCGGATTTCTTGGGTTTGGATTGCCCCTGCCCAAACACGGCCTAAAAGACCGTTTTTTTAATTTTTTGCCTTGGCATGTCCTTTGAATTCAGACTCCCCCACCAAGATTCTGATTTCTGTGCCAATAAAAAAAGAAGGGAGATGTATCGTGAATCCGGGTTGGATAGATTCCAGGGCCAGGGAGAGTGTGAGGGCCTGGATTGGAGGAGGGGTGTTCTTGCTTTCAGTGTTTAGAAGTCACTGCTAAACAACAAGAAATCCATTTAAGAAAGTTGGGAGGGGAGATATATCCTCTCATTAATAACTGCTCAATTTTCAACAAATTTATTAGAGAGCTAAAATGCACCCATAAGCTTAGGCCAAATACTCAGTTTCAAAACAAAAAACAGAAAAAGACAGAATGAAATGAATTAATTACTGGTGCTGTTTTTGCCATCCAAACTGGTACTGCTTTCGCCAACCCATGGTGCTGTTTTTGCCTGCATAATTGGTGCCGTTCTTGCCACCAGGCCTTGGTGCCATTTTTGCTCAATTGGTGCCATTTACTCCAGGAGCCATTTTCGCGATAACCCGACAACAAGTCAAAGTATTACATCTACTTTTAAGAAAGTATATAACTAATAGCAGGACAGAACAGAATTGATAGCTTCGAATCAAATCCTGACGAATATATAATGACCAGAAAGTTTCTTGAAAAATTGGGGGGGGGGGGCATCACAGATTCGTCACTTCATGATCACGTTGTCACTCCCCCTTCCTCAGTAAGCATCTGATAAATCTTCTGAGGGAGAAATCACTTGGCAAAGTTGATCAGAGAATTTATATAATATTAATCATATTTCGAATTCTCTGATTATACCCAACATAGGCATATGCAGGCCAACTTTTTTCCAGGGGGTGGGGGAGGGGCTGGAAGTTTTTGCCCGAAAAATGATGCCACAGGCACCAGCTTGGTGCGTAGCCCTCATGGGGTGTTGGCGGACGTGTCTTCCCTACTGGTGGGGCCCAGGGGAACCCTCCCCAGGAAAGGTTTAAAAGTCTAATCTGCTGGGAGGGTTTCTAGAGCACCCAGACTTCCTTTCGGACCTTGTAATTGAAAGAAAAGATCGCTTTTGTAGAGGTGCCTGGCTGAATGTGTTCGAACAATCTCGTCAGGTATCAATCAACTGTAATAAAACAAGTTTATATGATTCTCAGGACTCAGCGTAGGTAAATACTTATACTTGTAATGTTAGTCCTGTGTGTCCATGGCATTAGAGGATTGAACCCTATAGACAGATGAGGCTTTGACACTATACACGTCAAAGCCGATATAAGTTGATATACTATTAATAACAGTTTGGCTGGCCGCTGATTTGCTGTGGTTCTCAGGTGTGAAGGTCTTTGTTACCCATGTGCTCCCAACTGCCTCCCTATTCCCTCGCATCTTTCCAACCAATACTGAGACGAACTGCCTGAAGACACTCTTACCCCCATTCTTCACAACCCCTCCGATAAGCATAGTAATCATCACCTTTGTGTTAACCACTAACCACATGTCCTTTATTGGCCCATCTCACTTCTGCATTATACTACGCCCAGTGAATCTTATTCTGGTAGACTGGGACTTTGGATGTCCTAATAAAAAGTATTCCAAGGTCACCACTATGCCCATGTTACACATTTGGCTAAACCTTTCCAGCGTCTTTCCCAATTTCTTATCAACCTACCTTACAATTGTTTACTACAGGCTAGCACTACAGTGGAAGACCCTAACTCGGAAAATATACTCTCTATTTTGTTCTTTCCCAAGCGATTTGGGAAAGAAAAGTGGTGCAAAAGCACCAAGAAAAAAATAAGCCAATACTGGGTCGAGCACACACCCAGTAGGCGATACTCTTCTCTTAGTACAACTCCACGACTTCCGTTGCCAGTGCGCAGAGACGTAGCTAAAGACTCATTCTTTTTTCGTCTGCCATTTTTGCATTCAGAAACAGTGATAATTCAACTCATCGTATTTTATATATTTTCTGTGTCACGAATAACTTTCGCGTACCGTGCGGTTCGGACATAAAATTTTTCGGTTGATAAATTTTATTATTATTATTGGAGTTAGGTGTCATTGGGGGACTGTTTGAACAGGATTTCTCCTCTCTGTTGAGGGCAGAATTTCTGTTTTTTGGGTTCCTGTCAGCCGTCTGGGTTCAGTTGTGTTCCTGCTGGTCCTTTTTCTGCCACCTTGCTCTCATAGTTGGGGGTGTTCTTCTATACATCTGTTGAGTTCACCTTTTTCTTCTACTGCTCTCACCTCTGTTATGTCCTGTACTGTTCCTTTAGGGCAGTGCCTTTTGCCCTCGCTTATGGTGCGTTCTCGTTGCCGTTCCTCCCGCACCCATGGGGGGAGGAGGGGAGGGGGTGAACATTGTCGTTCGGGGCGTCCTGACAAGACCACGTCTGGTGAGAGTTATACCCTCTATGTGGGGGATGTGCAGTTTTTAACCGTGGTGGATACTGCGGGAGCTGTTGAGTTGTCTGGTGAAGAGATGCCTGGTTCCGGGACTATGGTCCCTCTCCAGTCGACATCTGAGGCTGTCAATGGGGTTGTGACTCCTCCTTTGGAGGCCGAGCTTGGTTGCTCGCTCCCCTTTTCCACCAGTTTCAACAGCTCTCGTCGGATCTGCGGTTACTGCTGTTCCGTCTGCAACGTCATCAGTCACCATTTCAGCCAGCCTCGGCTTATCCCTGCAGCGATGTCTGTAGTGTGGATGTGGGGTATCGGCCTCAGCCTTCCCTGACTTCAACTCGGCGAAGTCGGAAGTGGCTGCCGACCGAACCCCCTGCTGTGGCCTCTCAACCATCGAGCACAGCAGTTTTATCCCTGCAGGGGTCTGCAGGGATGTCTGGTTGTGTTGACGTGGGGTATCGGCCTCAGCCTTGCCTGACTTTAACTCGGCGAATTCAGAAGGCGCTGCCGACCGAACCCTCTGCTGTCGCCTCTCCATCATTGAGCACAGCCGTTTTATCCCTGCAGGGGTTTGCAGAGATGTCTGGTAGTGTAGACGTGGGGTATCGGCCTCAGCCTTCCCTGACTTGAACTTGGCAAAGTCGTAAGGGGCTGCCGGCCGAACTTTCTGCTGTGGTCTCTCAGCTGTCGAGCACTTCTGTTTTCTCATAGATAAATAGATAGATACATAGATAGATAGATAGATAGATAGATATTTTATTAGACGATATAAACAATTAATACAAATACACTGAGCACAGTCTTCAAATAATGTTCAAGCAGTTTTTTTCACTTATATCGTTGGTAGACAACATAGCCAGATTGTCTGTCTTCCTGTAGTCCCCCGTAATGCAAACCAGCACAAAGTCCACGCCGCCGAAGACGTCTCCCACCAAAGTTTTTAGCTCACCTGAGCAAAGCTCAGGATGTGCTTTACTGATCACTTTCCGTCCGTCGTCGTCGTCCGTCGTCGTTGGGCGTCAACAATCATCTCCTCCCAAACCACTAGGCCAATTTTAATAAAATTTTGTGGGATTGATCATTGGGTGGAACACTCGAAGAATTGTGTTCGAAATCTCCGTCGCCCATCTAATATGGCTGCCTTGGCTGCTGATTGGCAAAAACACATTAAAATCTTCTTCTTCAGAACCGCTGGATCAATTTGAATAAAATTTGCTGGGGATAACCAGTGGGTGGTCCTCTCTCAGAATTGTGTTCGGTGTGTCCGCCCGCCATCCAACATGGCTGCCACAGCTTCTGATTGGCTGACGCTCCACCCCTAAATTTCTATTTTTTGAATCAAGAGATCGATTTGAACCAAATTTTTTTTGAGGACTTATTGGGTCATAAGTATCTAATTTATGCCGAAAAAAATTTTCACGTAGCCCCATGGGAACCTCAGGAGCTAAAAATAGAAAAAATTAAAATTGCTCATATCTCCAAAACTGCACGGCTCAGAAACTTTTTATTTGCTGTGCAGCTTGCTTATGAGCAGTGGAAAGGAATGGTAGAAAAAAATCGCTAACGTTTTTTTTCTAAGGTACTTTCTTGGGACTCTGAAAAAGTGCTGACTCAGCACTTTTTAACACTGAAGGTAATGCAAAAACATTAAAAACTCTTATTCTCGCGTCAACAATCATCTCCTCCCAAACCACTAGGCCAATTTTAATAAAATTTTGTGGGATTGATCATTAGGTGGAACACTCGAAGAAGTGTGTTCGAAATCTCCGTCGCCCATCTAATATGGCTGCCTTGGCTGCTGATTGGCAAAACACATTAAAATCTTCTTCTTCAGAACCGCTGGATCAATTTGAATAAAATTTGTTGGGGATAACCAGTGGGTGGTCCTCTCTCAGAATTGCGTTTGGTTTGGCCGCCCGCCATCCAACATGGCTGCCACAGCTTCTGATTGGCTGACGCTCCACCCCTAAATTTCTATTTTTTGAATCAAGTGATCGATTTGAACCAAATTTTATGTGAGGGCTTATTGGGTCATGAGTACTTGATTTATGCAAAAAAAAAATTTCCCGCAGCCCCGTGGGAACCGCAGGAGCTAAAAATAGAAAAAATTTAAAACGCCCATATCTCCAAAACTGCATGGCACTGAGAATTTTTATTTGGTGTGCAGCTTCCTTAGGACCAACAGAAAGGATTGGTAAAAAAAAATTGCCATCGGTTTTATCATAGGGTACAGTTTCGGGACTTTGAAAAAGTGCTGAGTCAGCACTTTTTAACACTGTAGGCAATGGGAAAAACATTAAAAAATCTTCTTCTCCAGATCCAGCAGGCAGAATCTTTTGATATTTGGTATGCAACATTGTAGGGTGGATCTGATTCAAGTTTGTTCAAATCGGCCCCCTGGGTTCATATTTGGGCTCAGTATAGGAGCCCGATTTCGAACTTAGTGCATTTCAGGCAAATTTCTTAAAAAATCTTCTTCTCCAGATCCAGCAGGCAGAATCTTTTGATATTTGGTATGCAACATTGTGGGGTGGATCTGATTCAAGTTTGTTCAAATCGGCCCCCTGGGTTTATATTTGGGCTCAGTATAGGAGCCCAAATTTGAACTTACTGCATTTCAGGCAAATTTCTTTGAAAATCTTCTTCTCCAGATCCAGCAGGCAGAATCTTTTGATATTTGGTATGCAACATTGTAGGGTGGATCTGATTCAAGTTTGTTCAAATCGGCTCCCTAGATTCATATTTGGGCTCACTATAGGAGCTCGAATTCGAACTTAGTGCATTTCAGGCAAATTTCTTCAAAAATCTTCTTCTCCAGATCCAGCAGGCAGAATCTTTTGATATTTGGTATGCAACGTTGCGGGGTAGATCTGATTCAAGTTTGTTCAAATCGGCCCCCTGGATTCATATTTGGCCTTACTATAGAAGCCCAAATTCGAACTTAGTGCATTTCAGGCAAATTTCTTAAAAAATCTTCTTCTCCAGATCCAGCAGGCAGAATCTTTTCATATTTGGTAAGCAACATTGTGGGGTGGATCTGATTCAAGTTTGTTCAAATCGGCCCCCCTGGGTTAATATTTGGGCTCAGTATAGGAACCCGATTTCGAACTTAGTGCATTTCAGGCAAATTTCTTAAAAAATCTTCTTCTCCAGATCCAGCAGGCAGAATCTTTTCATATTTGGTAAGCAACATTGCGGGGTGGATCTGATTCAAGTTTGTTCAAATCGGCCCCCTAGATTCATATTTGGGCTCACTATAGAAGCTCGAATTCAAACTTAGTGCATTTCGGGCAAATTTCTTCAAAAATCTTCTTCTCCAGATCCAGCAGGCAGAATCTTTTGATATTTGGTATGCAACATTGCAGGGTGGATCTGATTCAAGTTTGTTCAAATCAGCCCCCTGGATTCATATTTGGGCTTAATATAGAAGCCCGAATTTGGACTTAGTGCATTTCGGGCAAATTTATTAAAAAATCTTCTTCTCCAGATCCAGTAGGCAGAATCTTTTGATATTTGGTATGCAACATTGTGGGGTGGATCTGATTCAAGTTTGTTCAAATCGGCTTCCTAGATTCATATTTGGGCTCACTATAGAAGCTCGAATTCGAACTTAGTGCATTTCAGGCAAATTTCTTAAAAAATCTTCTTCTCCAGATCCAGCTTCAGAATCTTTTCATATTTGGTAAGCAACATTGTGGGGTGGATCTGATTCAAGTTTGTTCAAATCGGCCCCTGGGTTTATATTTGGGCTCCGTATAGGAGCCCAAATTTTAACTTAGTGCATTTCAGGCATATTTCTTAAAAAATCTTCTTCTCCAGATCCAGCAGGCAGAATCTTTTGATATTTGGTATGCAACATTGTGGGGTGGATCTGATTCAAGTTTGTTCAAATCGGCCCCCTGGGTTTATATTTGGGCTCAGTATAGGAGCCCAAATCTGAACTTAGTGCATTTCAGGCAAATTTCTTTGAAAATCTTCTTCTCAAGATCCAGCAGGCAGAATCTTCTGATATTGGGTATGCACCATGCTTAGGGGGGTGAGATTCAAGTTTGTTCAAGCCAAGTCCCTGGGTTCATATTTGGGCTCACTGTGGTAGCCCGAATTATAACTTAGTTCAAAATGAGGAATTTTCTTTAAAAATCTTCTTCAGATCCAGCAGTCGGAATGTTTTGATATTTGGTATGCAGCATCCTTAGGGGGTGAGATTCAAGTTTGTTCAAGCCATGTCCCTAGGTACATATTTGGACTCACTGTGGGAGCTCGAATTGTAACTTAGTTCAAAATGAGGACTTTTCTTTAAAAATCTTCTTCTTCAGCCATGTCCCTAGGTCCATATTTGGACTCACTGTGGGAGCCCGAATTGTAACTTAGTTCAAAATGAGGACTTTTCTTTAAAAATCTTCTTCTTCAGATCCAGCAGTCGGAATGTTTTGATATTTGCTGTGCAGCATCCTTAGGGGGGTGAGATTCAAGTTTGTTAAAGCCAAGTCCCTGGGTTCATATATGGGCCCCCTGTGGGAGCCTGAATTATAACTTAGTTCAATATGAGGAATATTCTTTAAAAATCTTTTTTTTTTTTAGATCCACTGGTCAGAATCTTTGGATATTTGGTATAAGCTTTTCTTAGGAGGAGCAGATGCAACTTGTTGAAATCAATTCTCTGGGTTGATATAAATTTAGGCTACCATGTCAGGTGAGCGCCCTCAGGCCCCTTGGGGCCTCTTGTTTGTGAGTGAATTTGAGATGGTATTATCGGAGCTATCCGATGTCGTGGTATTTGGCGTGGTGGCTTGACGAGGGGACCAGATGTTATCCGTAATGTCCTGCTTCAGACACAGACTGGGTTAGGAATAAGCACACACATTGTTACATGAGAGCGAGCTCTGAGATTGAATACCCACGATTATGCCAAATAAAAATTAGCGTATGACCTTCTTTCCATGTGATCATACTAGCACTGAGTGGAGCCCGGCCTCGGGTTTCTTGAAACAATCATTAGAACGAGAAGTCTGGATCCACTCAGCATCAGTAGCCCTTATTTCAGGGCAGTAAGGATTATAACACTGGTAGTCTGTTTGATATGTTGGCAGGAGTTGATTACTTAGCCTTTTTTTTAAATTCATTTCTATTGCCCAAGTTTCTTAGTGTTGGACCTAACTTTTCCAAATTTTTGGAAAAGCAAAATTGGGTAACCTGTCTAAGGCTTTAGTCCTAGTTCTGTTTTCACGAAGTAAGTCCGACTGCCTAGTGTTCGTGTGAGTGGAATTAGTCCTTAAGTTAAAATAATCATGCAGTGATTCAGGTAGTGTACCATTCTTCCAATCAAATACGAAAAGACAAGTCTGAAGAGTAAAAATGTCAGTAACCTTGAGTATTTTATCCTTTGCAAATAAGGGGTCCGTGTGGGAGTTGAATTTTTTATTATTTATAATCCGCATACAGCGTTTTTGTATTTTCAAGAGCCTCATAATCCCTCTAGAATTGCCCCATATATGAATGCCATACAGAACATGAGAATGCACAAATGCGTAATAAAGTGTTGGCATGGCTGCACGTGGTAGGATTTTCTTGGCTCTGTTTAGTGTGTAGTTTGCCCATCTGATTTTAGAGCAGATTTTTGATATGTGGATTTCGTAGGATAGCTTTTCATCCATATTTATACCAAGGAATTTTAATGATTTTTCTTCAAAGCTGCCTACTCTTTTTATAGGTTTACTATTTATTGAAATATTCAGTTCATTAACAAAATTTCGGTTATGGGGTGATGGATAAATAAGGATATACTGTGTTTTGTCTGCGTTTAATGCAAGTTGGTTTGCTGAACACCAATCAAATATTTTCTCAAGTTCGTATGCGAAACACGTGTCATTAAAATTTCCGGGGGCGGAGCTATGCACTGTCGTATCATCGGCAAATAAACGGATATTTAGCGAAGTACATGAGCTTATGTCATGTATTTATAATAAAAATAAAATGGGTCCAAGCACAGAGCCCTGTGGGACACCACACGTTATTGTTGCGAAGTCTGATTTTTGTTTGTTGTATTTGACATATTGATTTCTACCTGTTAAATAGCTTCTAAACCAACTATTACATATCCCCCTAAAGCCATATCTATCTAATTTAGTTAATAAAATGTCATGATTTAACGTGTCAAACGCTTTCGAAAGGTCAAGGAATGTGGCTATCGTTACGTGTTTGGCCTCATTGTTGTTTAGCCCTACGGCTTTCAGAAGTTGCTTTATTGGGTGTATAGTGGAATGACCTTTTCTGAATCCATACTGGTGTTGATATAAGATATCAGACTCTTCCAAATATTTTGCAATTCTGTTCGACATGAGCTTTTCTAAAACTTTAGAGAAGATCGGTAATATGCTGATGGGCCTATAGTTATTGAAACTAATGTTCGTCTCCCACCTTGAATATTGGAATCACCTTGGCGGTTTTCATTTTGTCAGGAGCTATTCTCTGGGAAAAAAGAGCAATTAATAACATGGGACAAAGGTCCTGTGATAATGTTGATGGAGTACTTGAGGAGGTGGGTGGTAATACCATAACAATCCTCGCTGTGTTTGGATGTAAATAGGTTGGTGACATTAATTATTTCTTGTTCATTAGTCGGGGCAATAAAGAAACTGTTGGTTTCATTGTTATTTAAATATTCAAGAAAATGCTTTCTGGGGTTATTTATATTTTCGCTTATGCGTTTGCCTATTGTTGCAAAGAACGTATTGAATTCCTGGGCAATTTTGGATGGATTGATAATTTCCTCACCATCTCCTCTAACAAAAAATGTTGGCATTGTGGAAACTCGCTTTGTTTTATTTATTGAGTCATTTAGAGTTTTCCAAGTTTTACGCATGTCGTTCTTATTTTCTATTAGAATATTTTTAAAATACATTGCTTTGCTTTGCTTTTTAATCCTGTTAAAAGTCCTACAGTAATTTTTATAGTTTTTAGCTCAACTTTGACGAAGTCAAATTTGAGCTATTGTCATGGCCCGTCGTCCGTCGTCCGTCTGTCTGTCTGTCCGTACGTCAACAATTGGCTATGGCTCGGGCTAGAGGTCGTATTTATGAACCGATCTTTACGAAACTTCTTGTGTACCTTTGTTATGACCCTGGGACGGGAACGAGTGTTTTTAGGTGTGGTCCAAAATTCAAGATGGCTGCCAGCGGCCATTTTGTGCCGATGATGCAAAAATCAGTTTTTTGTACAGAACTTCTGTATGAAAGTTCTGATTTGAATAAAGTTTTGTATAAATGTTTAGTACCATGGGATACATCACATATAATACGGGTTTTTTCTCGTGCGTAAATTATGCAAATTAGACTGACTTTGATTTATTTAGTGTTACTTTCAGAGCTGTAAGTGCCAAGCTGCTATGGCTCGGGCTAGAGGCCGTATTTATGAACCAATCTTTATGAAACTTCTTGGGTACCTTTGTTATGACCCTGGGACGGGAACGAGTGTTTTGGGGTGTGGTCCAAAATTCAAGATGGCTGCCAGTGGCCATTTTGTACCGATGATGCAAAAATCAGTTTTTTGTACAGAACTTCTGTATGAAAGTTCTGATTTGAATAAAGTTTTGTATAAATGTATAGTACAATGGGATACATCACATATAATACGGGTTTTTTTCTCGTGCATAAATTATGCAAATTAGACTAACTTTGATTTATTTAGTGTTACTTTCAGAGCTGTAAGTGCCAAGCTGCTATGGCTCGGGCTAGAGGCCGTATTTATGAACCAATCTTTACGAAACTTCTTGGGTACCTTTGTTATGACCGTGGGACGAGAACGAGTGTTTTTGGGTGCAGTCCCCAATTCCAGATGGCTGCCAGCAGCCATTTTGTACTGATGATGCCGAAATCTGTTTTTTGTACAGAACTTCCATATGAAAGCTCTGATTTGAATAATTTTTTGTATGAATGTTTAGTACCATGGGATACATTACATATATTACAGGTTTTTTTCTTGTGCGTAAATTATGCAAATTAGGCTAACTTTGATTTATTTAGTGTTACTTTCAGCACTGTGAGTGCAAATCCCAATACGGCTCGAGCTAGAGGCCGTATTTATGGACCGATCTTCACGAAACTTCTTGGGTACCTTTGTTATTACTGTGGGATGAGAAGGAGTGTTTTTGGGTCCAGTCTGAAATTCAAGATGGCCGCTAGCAGCCATTTTGTTCAAAATTAAGTGCAATCAGATTTTTGCGCAGAACTTCCAAATGAAAGATCTGATTTGAATAAATTTTTGTATGAATGTTTAGTACCATGGGATACATTACATATAATACAGAGTTTTTCTCGTGAATAAATTATGCAAATTAGGGGTCCGGGTGGGACTTAGAAAATTTTGGACCAAAATCCGGAAATTAGTTTTTTGGTTTTTTATGCGTTTTGGTCAATTTTAAGACAAAAAAAAAATAATTTTTTTTACACTGAAAATTTGGGGTCCGGGTGGGACTTAGAAAATTTTGGACCAAAATCCGGAAATTAGTTTTTTGTGTTTTGATGCATTTTGGTCAATTTTAAGAAGAAGAAGAAAAAATTTTAGTCTGAAAATATTTTGTTTGGGACTGAAAATTTCCACACAAAAATAATAATCTACAATGATTGGTCTTAATCTGTAGTCCATTACAGTCACCTTGTAATTCTTTTATTATTGTTGACTGGGCCAAAACAAATACTAATTCCTGTCATATTCATTATTCAGTTGTCTTGGTCACAGCAAGTACTAATTCCTGTCATATCCAAGTTGAGCTACAGAGTCATTGACTCTTTCATTAACATTATGTTTGGTTGGGGATCTCAGTTTTTTGTTGAGGAATTTACGCTTAATTTTTGAAGAAGTTAAGAGTCCTTTGGTCATCCAGGGCTTTTGTCTGCTTTTATGTTTCCCTGGTAGGCAATTCACAAGAGGAAAGGCTTTTTCGTATGCAGATAAGTAAATATCAATGAACCTGTCGTAGGCCACATTTGGACAGCTGCATTCAAACACTGTGGAAAAATCACTGAGAGAGAGGTACATTTGAAACAGGGATATTGTGTCTGGATTGATTTTACGTTTGATAATTTTTGATGACTGTTCCTTAGCTAAAAAATCTGAATCAATTAGAAAAGTTCCGAAATGATCGGAAACATCTGTTATGACGATGCCCGATATTGATGAAGAAATAATGTTATTTGAAAAAATTTGATCAATTAGAGTGGCTGAATGACACGTCATTCTCGTTGGTTTTGTAATATACATCAAGAAGCCGTGGCTGATTAAAATCTCTAAATATTCATCGGCTTTGGAGTGTTAGCCTGTTTTTCAGAGATCAATATTGAAATCACCCATTATATACGATTTTTTGTTTTCACTATTCATTATGTCAGTTATCTCACTGAGTTTTGTAATGCTGAGTTCAATATCAGCTCTTGGTGGTGTGTTTGGTCTGCAGATCACTCCAAGTAATTTTGATGACTTACTAAGTTTGATTTCGACAAAAAGGGATTCGAATACGTGAGGAATAAGCACAGAGAGGTCATTGCGTATTTTATAGGCAATACCCTCCCTGATATGCATTCCAACATCTCCGCGTCCATCATCTCCTTCAGGTCTTGTATTTTTTATGAGCAGTTGGTAGCCTTGTAATGTATAAGAGTATTTTGGTGGGATTTGGAATAACTCCGTTAAACCTATAATGTCAAAAGCATTGTTTGAGCTTTGTATTTCAGATATCAACTCACTGAAAGGTTCCCAATGGGCCTTGAGACTCTGACAGTTGAGCTGAAAAAATGAGAATTTATTTTGATGACTGTTTAGTAGTGGGGGTAGCTCATTGGTTTGGTAATATTTACAATCATTTTTGGGCATATTCAATTGGGCTTCATCTGTACTGGGGGATTCAGAGTATTTATCATTATAGATGTGTCGAAAGTTGTATTCCAAGTTTTTCTGGACCTCGTCGATCGAAATGTTACCCGCCATACTTAAAGATCAAGCCACCAAATCGGAGAGCTCCTTAGAGACTCAAACGGCCAGGAAATTCGGATGTGATAATTTCAGCTGTGTAGAGAAATTTGGTTAAATATTTTCTCGGCTTGAGGGGTGGGGGAGGGGGGAGGCGTCATCGGCAGTGTGACTAAGAGTTTTCTTAGTATTATTCAAATTCAAGTACGGTGCTGGAAATTTCAAATACAGGCATGAAGAACAGAGAACTATTAAAAATATAAACAATAATTTATGTACACCTTTCATTGCAAATAACTTTCCTTTCTGATTTGATAAAGAGGAGCTTTAGTATATCAAGTTGAGACTGTGATTCGCTGAAAACAAGTTGTTAATATTTTTTGAAAGGGGTGTATATTGCGTAATCGTGGGTGTTCTATAGGACTTGTGGGGGATTTGCAATATGCCTATAAGTAAACAGACTGCTATTTGCATGGATGGTTAGGTCTCTAGTGGGCCAATTTAGAGTTGCACTTCTACACCGGAAAGCGGCACTACTCAGCTAGCTTTCCATGGAGTGGCGCACATCAAGTTTCCACTGGAAGCATGACCAGTACACTTGTATCTGGAAGTGACCCATACCAAGTGTTGAATGCCAGATCATACAGAGAGTAGTTTTTTGCTTACCATTACGTCAATTTTGTATCTGGAGAGAATTGAATGATGCGACTTCTATCCAGACAGTGAACAAAGGTTTATCACCAAGCGAGCCCCTGTCTTCAGTGGTTATTGATGAACATTCCTTCTCTGTCGGGAGTTGACAGGGAGCAATTTCGCCAGTTTCGCATCGCAGTTAGCAATGCAAAGTACCTATACTACTAACCAAATCCTCATATTGAATAGAAAAATAGCGATGCACTTTAAACCTTTACCCAACACAACGTTTTGAAAAATAAAATTCAGTTTTGAGAATAATTTTCTTCAGTAGGACTCTACTCTAACCCTTTACCCAAACACAACGTTTTGAAAAATAAAATAAAATTCAGATTTGGGAATAATTTTCTTCAGTAGGACTCAATGGAAACCAGGGCAATATGGATATCTCTTGAACCGGTTTCATGCTACTCTAACCTATCAATTTCTATAAAAAGGACTGTCCTGAAATGTTTTGTATATCCCAACACGATGTTGAATGCTGGGGCTTTTTTTTCCCTAGTGATGTACCGATCACCGGCATCGGCTATCGGCCGATAATGGCTTATCGGCATCGGTTCAACACCCACACCAAATCATCGGTAACGCCGATGGTCGGGAATAAAATGGATAAGTCAACCAACACAAGCCTGGTGGTTCACTTATTCCATTCTAATTTATAGACGATAGTTATTGCCTGCATAATATTAATTTAATATCCAGATAGTAACTCTTGTCTGCAAATTGAACGTGAACAGTTATAAATAACCATGCTCACAGTCACAGCCTCACGCAAAATTAATAAAATTATGCAAATTATTCTGCCCCAAAGTAATGGCGGCAAGTTTTTGCTATTGTATCTGTCCACCTCGAAGGGACTTCAAAGAGTGAACAATCTCTCAAGAGTCAAGATGTGTGAGAAACTTTTATTTCTCTGGCAGAAAGAGAGGGTAGGGGTGGGGTGGGGGGGGCGTCACCTTCATCTGGAAGTTCTGGAACACCAAGCCAGCCCGACACAGCCCACCTGCATACTTTCACTTTATTGACTTTAAAAGCTAATCTCCGAGGTATCTGGATGATTCGGACCATGCACGATTCGGACCAGATTTCATTTGGACGATTCGGCCCAGATCTGTGGAGTACGGACATTTCGGCCCAGATTTCTGGACAATTCGGACCAGATTATTGGACGTTTTGGAATTTCGGAGCATGTTTACGAACGATTCGGAACGGGCTTTGGAACAAGATAATTATGGCCAATTTACAGGGGTTACGATATAAAGAAAAGCCAGTCTTTGCAAAGTAATTAGATGGCACCTTGAGTCAACTTCAGTCAAGTTGATGGTGTGGGGTGGGGGGCCCAATGGTCTTGAGC
The DNA here is from genome assembly GCA_031216915.1 of Pictodentalium vernedei. NCBI lineage: Eukaryota > Metazoa > Mollusca > Scaphopoda > Dentaliida > Dentaliidae > Pictodentalium > Pictodentalium vernedei. The sequence goes on from CM062294.1 coordinate 365,297,749, forward strand.
GTAGTTTGAACAGTGCCACCACCCTCAGCCCTCACTTCCCCCCCCCCAGCACCCTCCTCCACCCCCCCACCCCTCCACCCCCGAAATTTGTTCCGGATTGTTAATAAACATGGTCCATATCATCCAAAAACTCGGTTCAAATCGTCCAGTAATCCGGCCTGAATCGTCCATAGATCTGGGCCGATTCGTCCAAAAAAAAAATCTGGGCCGAATCGTACATGATCCGAATCATCCATAAATACCATAATCCATCAACGATTTTCAACTTTTTAATATTAAGATTGTCAGACTTCCACAGCATCAAGCGAACAGCGCAAGCACGCATAGTGGCGCATACTTATCTCGACGGAACATCCGATTAAAAATATCCACAACAAGAACGGCTGTACACAATCGCATTTCACAATACACGAATACAGTGGTGTGTGCAAAGCTGTGTCAGTGAATTATCACTGGGAAAAAGTATTTACCGAATAGAAACAAAGCAAATCCAACATTCCTGAGATATTTTTTTAGATCACAATGTACAGGTTATGGTCAAGTACCTCGAGTTCCCTCCGCCCACCGCAACAACCCCCCCCCCCCCCCCCCCCCCCCCCCCCCCAATTATTTTGATTCTTCAATCTTGACCATAACCTTACCTGTGTATTGTGGTCCAAAAATATCTTTCCTTACTTAACACAAAGAGATTAGATGTCTGAAGAATGAGTCCGAATCAATTTCAAAATGCAAGAATCGACTCAATCGAGAATCAAATTTGTTTTACAACTTACAAAATGATTTTGACCGTCTGACAAAGTCGAGAGTTCTGAGTCAGTTCTCTATTCAGTGCTTGAAAGTTGGGCCGAGTTGGCAAATTGGCACGTGCATTCAGCGACTGGAGTTACCCTGCTGATTGACAGCATCACCCGGCATTCACTCCGGAGAAGTTCGTTTACACCACTAACACCAGTCCCTTTGAAGTTGAACGGCATGCCATTACTTCAAAGAGCAGTGTCTATGAACTATTCGATATTTGACAGTAAGTCAGTAACTTGTATTAACTTCAGTAAATTGTCACGTGCGTTTTGCAACCGTGTTATTATCCCAGGTGTTCGACAGCAACACTTGATCAGTTGTTGAAACATTCATCGGCACCGGCATCGGCCGATTATGGTCTTAAAATCATCGGTCATCGGTTTACAACCCTTTTTGCTCATCGATACATCACTATTTTTCCCAGTAATGGCTTGTTTATCACAGTAAACAAGAACTGCTTAATTTTCCGAGGCTCCCAGTGGGATTCAGAATCATGAGTCTTGCAAACCCAAGAACCCACAGTAAATATATAAACTTCACATTCATGTTCAAAAGGTAGATTTAATCCGTTGATTAACACCCCCCCCCCCCCTCTCTGCCTCAAGTGATTACCTTAAACGATTAATATGCTTCATGGGCTTTTACATTTTTTACAATGAGGATTATCTTCATGAAACAGGCAATTACTCGAGTAGGGCGTGGGAGGTCGGCATATTCACTAGGAACCATTATGTAATGGCGGCAACAGTCTGAATTTGTGATAGATTGATGTGGTAACAATAGCGCATGCAGAAGGGGGTAAAATCTTAAGGTAGTTTTCCATATTTAATAGGGAAAAACGAAAAAGGAGAGAAAGAGAAAAGGGTTTCCTTTCTTCTTCCTCCTCTCTTCTTTTTTTCTTCTGTTCCCCTTTCTTTCATTTGTTGCAAACCTCACTCGCCACATCCAATATTTGGGATTCAAACATAATAAGTCTGTTAATTATATATAATTGTCTGAAATGAGATGTTTTTTCAGAATCATATTGTTTATTTATTGGTGCTTAAGGTCATATATTTCTGCATAATAACTGATCACGCTCGCAACACAGATATGAACTCATGTTTAGCCAATCATTGATACCAATGTTGCCCATTTTAGAGGACCCAAGCAGTTGTGTTGACGGGACCTATTTTACTTGTGAAAGAGGGCTTGTGTGCCACCGTAAACAAATGCTGCTTCACTTCCCGGGGCTCCCGTATCACTTGCCTGCTATCAATTTCTATAAAAAGGACTGTCCTGAAATGTTTTGTATATCCCAACACGATGTTGAATGCAGGGGCCTATTTTTTTCCCAGTAATGGCTTGTATATCCCAACACGATGTTGAATGCAGGGGCCTATTTTTAGTCCCCTACGGGAACTGTAAGGGGACTATAGGATTGCACTCCGTCCGTCTGTCTGTCTGTCTGTCCATCCATCTGTCTGTCTGTCCATCTGTCTGTCCGTCTGTCCATCTGTCTGTCCGTCCGTCCGTCCGTCCGTCCGTCTGTCCATCTGTCCATCTGTCTGTTTTTTATGTTACCACCTCTCCCTCCAACATGCTTTAAGCTACACCTTTCATATTTGGTACATGGATAAATGGTTCTGAGGGGATGATGCACGCTCAAAATTTTTTTTTCAAAATCCAAGATGGCAGAAAAATGGCGGCCATTTTTGTTGTGTTTTTTAAGCTTTTTTTTTCTATTTTCATGTTACCACCCCTCCCACCAACATGGTTCAAGCTACACTTTGCATATTTGGCACATGGATAGAGGGTTGGGAGGGGATGATGCACGTTCAATATTTTTTTTTTCAAAATCCAAGATGGCGGCATGGCGGCCATTTTTGTTGTGTTTTTTAAGCTTTTTTCTCTATTTTATGTTACCACCCCTCACTCCAACATGGTTCAAGCTACACTTTTTATATCTGGCACATGGATAGAGGGTTGTAATGGGATGTTGCACGTTCAATATTTTTTTTCCAAAATTCAAGATGGTGCCATGGCAACCATTTCTGTTGTGTTTTTTAAGCCTTTTTCTCTATTTTATGTTACCACTGCTCCCTCCAACATGGTTCAAGCTGCACTTTTCATATATGGTACATGGATAAAGGGGTTGTGAGGGGATTATGCACGCTCAATATTTTTTTTCAAATCTAACATCTGTCTGTCTGTCTGTCCGTCTGTCTATCTGTCTGTTTTTATGTTACTACCTCTCCCTCTAATATGCTTCAAGCCACACCTTTCATATTTGGTACATGGATAAATGGTTCTGAGGGGATGATGCACAGTCAATATTTATTTTTCAAAATCCAAGATGGCAGAATGGCGGCCATTTTTGTTGTGTTTTTTAAGCTTTTTTCTCTATTTTATGTTACCACCCCTCCCTCCAACATGGTTCAAGCTACGCCTTTCATATATGGTACATGGATAAAGGGTTGTGAGGGGATTATGCACGCTCAATATTTTTTTTTCAAAATCCAAGATGCATATATACTCTAGTGTCTTCTGTGACAAAAACACCTTATGTCACAAAAGTGCCGTAGGGGACTAATACCACCTCGGTGGTCAAACACTTGTTTCCCCAGTAATGGCTTGTTTTTCACAGTAAACAAGAACTGCTTAATTTTCTGTGGCTCCCAATGGTATTCAGAATCATGAGTCTTGCAAACCAAAGAACCCACAGTAAATAGATAAATTTCACATTCATGTTAAAAGGGTAGATTTAATCCGTTCATTAAGCCCCCCCCCCCCCCCACCTCCCCAAGTGATTACCTCAAACGATTAATATGCTTCATAGGTTTTTACACTTTTTACAATGAGGATTATCTTCATGGAACAGGCAGTTACTCAGGGGGCGTGAAATGGGAGGTCGGTATAGGGTTTCCTCTCTTCCTCCTCCTCTCCTTTTTCTTTTTTAGCTCAACTTGACAAAGTCAAGCTGAGCTATTGCCATCACTTCTCGTCCGTCGGCGTACGTACGTACGTACGTTAGTATGTTAGTACGTTAGTATGTTAGTACGTTAGTACGTTAGTACGTACGTCCACAATTTCCTTTGGCACACCTCACAGGTCGCATTTATGATCAGATTACTTTGAAACTGGGCATGCTTGTTTGGGGTGACCTCTAGATGGGAGCTATCGATTTTCTTTAATTTCCGTCAAAAAATGTTGCCGCGGCCAACGTTCTTAGAACTTAGTTTAGTCAAACCACAATATTTCCCTTTGGCACACCCTACAGGGCACATTTACACTCTACAGGGCTTTGAAACCTGGTATGCTTATTTAGGATGACCTCTAGATGGGAGCTATCGATTTTCTTCAATTTCCGGCAAAAAATGTTGCCACGGCCAATGTTCGTAGAACTTAGTTTAGTCAGACCTCAATATTTCCCTTTGGCACACCCTACAGGGCACATTTATGATCAGATTGCTTTGAAACCTGGTATGCTTGTTTGGGGAGACCTCTAGATGGGTGCTATCGATTTTCTTCAATTTCTGTCAAAAAATTTGCTGCGGCCAACGTTCTTAGAACTTAGTTTAGTCAGAAGACTCAATATTTCCCTTTGGCACACCCTACAGGGTACATTTATGATCGGATTGCTTTGAAACCTGGCATGCTTGTTTGGGGTGACCTCTAGATGGGAGCTATCGATTTTCTTCAATTTCCGTCAAAAAATGTTGCCGCGGCCAACGTTCTTAGAACTTAGTTTAGTCAAACCACAATATTTCCCTTTGGCACACCCTACAGGGCACATTTATGATTTGATTGCTTTGAAACCTGGTATGCTTATTTAGGGTGACCTCTAGATAGGAGCTATCGATTTTCTTCAATTTCCGGCAAAAAATGTTGCCACGGCCAACGTTCGTAGAACTTAGTTTAGTCAGACCTCAATGTTTTCCTTTGGCACACCCTGCAGGGCCCATTTATGGTCAGGTTGCTTTGAAACCTGGTATGCTTGTTTGGGGAGACCTCTAGATGGGAGCTATCGATTTTCTGCAATTTCTGTCAAAAAATGTTGCCGCGGCCAACGTTCTTAGAACTTAGTTTAGTCAGAAGACTCAATATTTCCCTTTGGCACACTCTACAGGGCACATTTATGATCGGATTGCTTTGAAACCTTTCATGCTTGTTTGGGGTGACCTCTAGATGGGAGCTATCGATTTTCTTCAATTTCCATCAAAAAATGTTGCCGCAGCCAACATTCTTAGAACTTAGTTTAGTCAGACCACAATATTTCCCTTTGGCTCACCCTACAGGGCACATTTATGATTAGATTGCTTTGAAACCTGGTATGCTTATTTGCAGAGGCCTCTAGATGGGAGCTATCGATTTTCTTCAGTTTCTGTCAAAAAATGTTGCCACTGGCAAAAAAAATGACATTGGTACCAATGATCTTCAATTTTGCCATTTCATTTATAACTTACCAAGTTCAAGTTTGTCAAGTTGAGCTACAGTGTCATTGACACTTTCATTTCTTCTGTTCCCCTTCTTTTCACTTGTATCAGACCTCACTCGCCGCGTCCAATATTTGGGATTCCAACATGATAAGTCTGTTAATTATATATAATTGTCTGAAATGAGATCTTTTTTCAGAATCATATTATTTATTTATTGGTGCTTGAGGTCATATATTTCTGCATAATAACTGATCACACTCACAACACAGATATGAACTCATGTTTAGCCAATCATTGATACCAATGTTGCCCATTTTAGAGGACCCAAGCAGTTGTGTTGCCGGGACCTATTTTACCAGTTTTTTCTCTATTTTATGTTACCACCCCTCCCTCCAACATGGTTCAAGCTACGCCTTTCATATATGGTACATGGATAAAGGGTTGTGAGGGGATTGTGCACGCTCAATATTTTTTTTTCAAAATCCAAGATGCTTATATACTCTAGTGTCTTCTGTGACAAAAACACCTTATGTCACAAAAGCGCCGTAGGGGACTAATACCACCTCGGTGGTCAAACACTTGTTTCCCCAGTAATGGCTTGTTTTTCACAGTAAACAAGAACTGCTTAATTTTCTGTGGCTCCCAATGGTATTCAGAATCATGAGTCTTGCAAACTGAAGAACCCACAGTAAATAGATAAATTTCACATTCATGTTAAAAGGGTAGATTTAATCTGTTGATTACCCCCCCCCCCCCCCTCCCAAGTGATTACCTCAAATGATTAATATGCTTCATAGGCTTTTACACTTTTTACAATGAGGATTATCTTCATGGAACAGGCAGTTACTCAAGGGGGCGTGAAATGGGAGGTTGGTATAGGGTTTCCTCTCTTCCTCATCCTCTCCTTTTTCTTTTTTTCTTCTGTTCCCCTTCCTTTCACTTGTAGCAGACCTCACTCGCCGCGTCCTATATTTGGGATTCCAACACGATAAGTCTGTTAATTATATATAATTGTCTGAAATGAGATTTTATTTCAGAATCATATTATTTATTTATTGGTGCTTGAGGTCATATATTTCCGCATAATAACTGATCACACTCACAACACAGATATGAACTCATGTTTAGCCAATCATTGATACCAATGTTGCCCATTTTAGAGGACCCAAGCAGTTGTGTTGCCGGGACCTATTTTACCAGTAAAAGAGGGCTTGTATGCCACCGTAAACAAATGCTGCTTCACTTCCCGGAGCTCTCATATCACTTGCCTACTATCAATTTCTATAAAAAGGACTGTCCTGAAATGTTTTGTATATCCCAACACGATTTTGAATCTGGTGGTTAGGTGCTTTTAGTTTAGTCATGTTATATTATGATAAATCGTTCATCTTTGAATTAATTTTATACAATTGGTTTCCGTAATATATGGTTGGGAACATTTGTTTGTTTTTTTTTGTTTACATAAGATATGCTAGTATTTCACTCCCATTTCCGATACATATATCGGAGATTAGTGTAAAACGCTAGCACTTTGAATTTATTTATTAGCTCACCGAAGGGAGCTTAACTTATCACTTGCCGTCCGCCGTCGTCCGTCGTGAACTTTACATTAATGACTACTCCTCACAAACTACTGGATCAAATTGAACCAAATTTGGTGTGCATGTTCCCCATCATATGTCAATTCAAACTTGTACAAAGAAACTTGCCGTACCCACAGGGGGCACCACAGGGGGCACCACAAGGGGCATAACTCTGATAGCACCCATTAATTTCTTTCCAAAATTAAAAAAAATCTTCTTCAGATACACCAGGCAGAATTCTTTCCTATTTGGTATACATCATCTCTAGGGAAGTCAGATTCAAGTTTGTTAAAATCGGCCCCCTGGATTCATATTTGGGCTCACTATGCAAATTTCGTAAAAAATCTTCTTCTCCAGATCCAGCTGGCAGAATCTTTTGATATTGGGTATGCAACATTGTGGGCTGGATCTGATTCAAGTTTGTACAAATCGGCCCCCTGGGTTCATATTTGGGCTCAGTATAGGAGCCCGAATTTGAACTTAGTGCATTTCAGGCAAATTTCTTTAAAAATCTTCTTCTCAAGATCCAGCAGTCGGAATGTTTTGATATTTGGTATGCAGCATCCTTAGGGGGTGAGATTCAAATTTGTTCAAGCCAAGTCCCTGGGTTCATATTTGGGCTCACTGTGGGAGCCCGAATGATAACTTAGTTCAAAATGAGGAATTTTCTTTAAAAATCTTCTTCTTCAGATCCAGCAGATGAATGCTTTTGATATTTGATATGCAGCATCCTTAGGTGGATAAGATTCAAGTTTGTTCAAGCCATGTCCCTAGTTCCATAAAATTTGTCTCTCATGACTTCATTCCTTTGTAGTGTTGATGAACCATGTCTAACTGAATGTGACCCCAAATACTTCTTTGAACCACTTTGGCCGCTGAGCGATTAAGGCTCCTTGGGGCCTCTTATTTATTTATTTATTTATTTATTTATTTATTTATTTATTTATTTATTTAAATACGCATGTATTTATTCATCCAAATATTTAACCATCATAACATTTTAACATTCAATTGTTTATTGGCTTAAAAATTTAAATGGGTATCTATATAAGCATTTATTTATTCATATATCCATAAACTACATTAATTACTTTTATACTTTAACAATCCGTCTTTTGTCTATTTAAATAGTTAGACATTATTTTTTTCTAAAATCTAAGCATTAATGTTTTAGATATTTGTTTACTCAAATATTCAAATATTTATTCACACAAACATCCAAATAATTGTTTATCATTTTACCCTTTATCCAACACAATTTAACAGTCATTTATCTATTTATTTTTTATTTATTCAGACATCTAAGCAATAATTATTTACACGTCTATTAACTCAAAACATTCAGATAAACTATCAAATATATTATTACTTAAATATTCCTTTATTTTAACATTTAAATAATTATTTATTCAGAACTTTAAATACATATTTATTCAAGTGTCTTAGGTTTTATTCCTTCAAACACTTAAATGTTCATTAAAGGCAAATATCCAAGTACATATTCGAACATTTATTCAAAGATTTAATCTCTTGAATATTTATTTATTTATTTACTTATTTATCTATTCATTTTTCATTTATTTATTAAAGTACCATTGTTGTAATATTTTGTTATTCACTTGAATATTTATTTATTTATTGGTTTCGGATGTTCATGGTGGGGCCACCATGAGCTCCGTGGCGTTTCCATCCACACACTCTGGTCCCATGGCCAGTTTTGCGGGACCAACACCTTTTGTGCAGCCTGGACCTTCTGTCCCACAGAGGTCCACTGCGACTCTCCTGAGTTTCCGCTCAGTAGATCCTCAGGGTATGTCATACCCCTATACACATCTGCCTTCAGATGTTTCAGCTGTAGCCTGTCGCCCTGCGTCGGGTGTATTTGAGGATTGTGACCCTTTGCTGATTAAAAGGGTCAGGAGTGAAGCCACTTGCCGGTTCGTTTCCACGTCGAACCGGCCGACACGGGCAGTGAGCTTAGGGAGGCCCTCTCCTTGCTCACTCAGGTTCTGTCCAAGAGCCTTCCCGTTGCTTCCAGCGAGGCTACAAGTGGTTTCCAGGTGCCCCCCCCCCCTGTGATGCCACCTCCCGGGATTGGAAACAGGCTGCTTTCTGAGCCCCCTGGTGTGCCTACACCATGGGAGGCGTTGGCTGGTTTGTCCATGATGGGCTATGTGTCTTCCGACTCAGGGGATGAGTCCGACATACCTGACATCGAGAGCCAACAGTCTTCTGACTTGGGGGCAGCTCTTGACTTTGTGTTTGAGTTCCTTCCAGATCTCAAACCGTCAGACCAGCCGACAGTGTCAGCCTGGCCGCGATCATTGGTCACGTGCCTACAGCCTGTGGAGCAACCTGCTTCTGGGCGTCTTCGACTGTGCTAGTCGGTACAGGTGGTTGAAGCGTTTACAGCTTTGGACTCTTAAGCTGAATTCCTAGGCTATGGAGACGTCGTTCTTCACCAGGGTTGACACTTTTTTTCCTCCGGCGCATTCCTACAATTCCGCCAATCCATCAGTCTGCCAGACTTTGACGGTCTTGGATCAGGACTCCAACTCCCTTGGGCTTTCCAAGCCCAAGTCGGCTGTTATTCCTATGGCGACTTTGGAGTCCGTGTTGGGCTTATCGAGAGAGATGCTGGACATGCTTTCTCTCTCAGATCACGTCGTCTCTGCTTTAGCTGCTTATCTGCCCCCAGATAAGTTTGACGACGTACAGGCTCCTTTGCATGTGCTGTCCAAGGCTCTCATGCATCTTCTCAGATGCAAGCCTGTAACACGGCTAACTTGGAATTAGTTCACAGGGACGCTGTGCTGGACACAAGCTGTTCCCTTCCTGAGGGGCAGCGCGCTGCTCTTCGATCTTCTATGGCGGTTCCACAACTATTCCATGGTTCCGTGGCGACCGTCCGGGATGACGCCCTACGTCATTCCATAGATCAGCTGCTGCTTCGTCAGCTTGATCAGCCTTCTGTTGGAAGCAGGGGCCGTCCAAAGCCTAACAAGCACCCTTCTGCTTCCTCTGCGAAGCCAAGGGCTGATCCTCCTGTCGCCGCTTCTACTTACTCACAGGGTAAAGGTAGGCGAAGGCAGTCATAACCTCAATTCGTCCCAGGTTGAGGCATCCAACTCAGTCGAGAGTGCCTCTTCCAACACAAGTCCCTTTCGACGTTAAACGTTGGGAACTTTTGATCACAGAGATAGGCAATCTCCTGTCAAAGGGGGCGATCGAGGTTGTCAAGACCAATCGTTCAGGGGGATTTTACTCCCGCCTGTTCTTGGTGCCGAACCATTCTATCATTGCTCCTAAGTTTGCATGGAGACTTTCAGGTCTGTTCGCCGCTCCATTCACCAGGGACTTTTCGCTTCCAGCATCGACCTGCGAGACGCTTACTTTCACGTTCTGATTCATCGGACTCGCGAAAGTATCTCAGGTTCACTTTTCTGGGGCGAGTTTACCAGTTCAAGGCCATGCCCTTTCGCCCTCAACCTGGCTCTTTGGGCCTTCACTCGACTGATGTCACATGTGTTAGCCCTACATCGCACACAGTCCAGGGTGACTACTTCAGCATATCTAGACGATATCCTTCAGAGGCATTCCAATGCTGCGTTTCTGGCGTCAGATGTCGACACACTGTTGAGCCTGCTCACGTCGCTAGGGTTCAGAGTCAACGAGGAGAAGTTGGACCTGGTCCCTTCTCAGTCGTTTTGTCATCTAGGGATGGCCTTCTGTACTCAGCTGAATATGGTGGCAGTTTCCCAGGCAAGGGCTGTGATTCTCTCATCTTTTGCCCTGACTCTGTCCCAGTCCACATCTGCAACAGCTCGGAGTCTTCCCCGGCTACTCGGTCTCTGAGGTTCGGTGACGTATCTCATTCCTCTAGGTTGGCTGCATGTCAGACCTCTCCAACACTTTCTGCTCAGTCGTTGGAGGCCGAATGTCGATCCTCTGGATCTGGTGCTTCAGTTCTGGAGTCTCTTCCTCGTCACCTTTTCCCCTGGATGGATGTTCAATAGATTATGCAGGGAGTTATGTTGGACTTCCCCATGTTCTGACGGCAGTCGCCAGCGATCTCGGATGGGGTGAGACGTTGGATCTAGGTCTTTTCCTTCATGGGTCATGGGACCAGGATCAAGCAGCTCTTCATGTCAACCAGAAGGAGCTTCTTGCTCTTCTTCTGAGTTTCTGGCAGTGGATCCCTCACCTTTCGAATAGCCAGGTCCTTCTGTTGTCCGACAAATCGACAGTGGTTGCTTACATTCGGAACCAGGGTGGCACACACTCTGTTCTCATGTACGAATTAGCTCGGGATCTTCTACTGCTCGCTCCGGATGTCAACGCCGGAGTGGTGGTTCATCACATTCCCGGTCGTCTGAACGTCCTAGCCAACACCCTGTCAACGGGGCAGGGTCTTTTCCACAGAGTGGATGCTCCACAGGGCAGTGTTCCAGTCACTTTGCGATCTCTGGGGTCGTCCCCACATCGATCTCTTTGCGACTCATTGGAACCATCAGGTGGACACTTTCGTGTCCCCGTGTCCAGATCCTCTGGCTTTCGCCGTGGATGCTCTGTCACTCGATTGGAATGGTCTTGTCGGCTACGCCTTCCCGCCGGTTCCGATTCTGCCTCAGGTTAAGATACGTACCTGCAGTTGTCGAATCATTTTGATCGCTCCCCTGTCGCCTCCGTGGGTGTGATCAGTCTGCACCGCTTTCTGTTGGTGGCGGTTTCGGTACGTCTCCCTCTACGTTGCGACCTTCTTTGCCAAGGTCACCCGAGGAGGTTTCACATTGACCTGACTTCATTGTGCCTTCACGCATATCTTTTGTCAGGTCCTGTCTCCTCTGTAGAGGTTTTTCGAGACGAGCTGTGGAGTGCATTTCTTCTTCAGGGAGGCACTCCACTGGTTTAGCCTATGCGGCTAAGTGGAAGGTCTTCTGTTGATGGTGTGTGGATCACTCTGTTATTTATACCAATCCTTCGATCATACAGGAGAGCTATAGTGATCACTCACCGTCCGTTGCCCGTCATCCGTCGTCCGTGAACATGGTGTTTGCGTCTTCTCCTCCCAAACCGCTGAACCAATTTAATTGATATTTGAGATAATAGTTTGTTATGACATTGCTATTTGATTTTGTTCAAATCAAGTTGCCTCGCCCTTCTGTAGGGCCACGCCCAAAAAGTGTGCTTAAATCTTAAAAAATCTTCTTCTCATGAACCAGCAGTAGCAGAGACTTGATATTTGGTGTGCAGCTTCCTTTTGAGGCGTAGACTCAGATTTGTTCAAGAGAAGTTCGAGGAGCTATATTTGCTTTCGTTATGTGAGGGGCAAGAATTTTCACCCCACCCCAAATTTCTATTTTCCAAACCGAGAGGCAGATTTGAACCAATTTTTCCTGTCACCCCATGGGAACTGCAGGAGCTAAAAATAGAAAAAAATTAAAGCGCCCATATCTCCAAAACTACATGGCACTGAGAATTCTTATTTGATGTGTTTGTTCAAGCCAAGTCCCTGGGTTCATATTTGGGCTCACTGTGGGAGCCCAAATTATAACTTAGTTCAAAATGCGGAATTTTCTTTAAAAATCTTCTTCTTCAGATCCAGCAGTCAGAATGTTTTGATATTTGGTATGCAGCATCCTTAGGGGGGTGGGGGAGGCGGGGTGGGGGGGGGGGGGTGAGATTCAAGTTTGTTCAAGCCATGTCCCTAGGTCCATATTTAGGCTCACTGTGGGATCTCGAATTGTAACTTGGTTCAAAATGAGGAATTTTCTTCAAAAATCTTCTTCAGATCCAGCAGTCGGAATGTTTTGATATTTGGTGTGCAGTATCCTTGGGGGGAGATTCAAGTTTGTTCAAGCCAAGTCCCTGGGTTCATATTTGGGCTTCCTATAGGAGTCCGAATTATAACTTAGTTCAATATGAGGAATTTTTCTTTAAAAATCTTCTTCTTCAGATTCAGCAGTCGGAATGTTTTGATATTTGGCATGCAGCATCCTTAGGGTGGTGAGATTCAAGTTTGTTCAAGCCGAGTCCCTGGGTTCATATTTGAGCTCACTGTGGGAGCCTGAATGATAACTTAGTTCAAAATGAGGAATTTTCTTTAAAAATCTTCTTTTTCAGATCCAGCAGTCAGAATGCTTTTGATATTTGGTATGCTGCATCCTTAGGTGGATAAGATTCAACTTTGTTCAAGCCAAGTCCCTGGGTTGATATTTGGGCTCCCTGTGGAATCTTCTTCTTCACATCCACCAGTCAGAATCTTTTGATATTTGGTATACAGTATCCCACTGGAGGTGAGATTCAAGTTTGTTCAAGCCAAGTCCCTGGGTTCATATTTGGGCTCCCTGTGGGAGCCCGAATTATTACTCAGTTCAATATGAGGGATATTCTTTAAAGATCTTTTTTTTTAGATCCACTGGTCAGAATCTTTGGATATTTGGTATAAGTTTTTCTTAGAAGGTGCAGATGCAACTTGTTGAAATCAATTCCCTGGGTTGATATTTAGGCTACCATGTCAGGTGAGGGCCCTCAGGCCCCCTGGGGCCTCTTGTTTACCTTGGATTGTCTCCACTTCTAAGTTTGACATATCTTTTGGATAGTTCCCTTCAAACTTCTACCTACACTGCAGTTAATTACAACTAAATTTTCAAGAACCCTAAGCTATGAATTGCCATCTCCGGCATCCCCAGGAAAATTGTTAAAAATCAATCCCCGAGGGCTTTTTGGCCACTTAATAAAACATTTTGCAGTGGGTAGGTAGATAGTGTGAGTTTTTATATAATATAATTAGCCCGTAACTGGAGCACTCGGCCACTTGGCCTTTTTCAACGATGTTATACACTATTCAAAAAAAATAGGGGATACTTGATAACAATGAGATATATGAAGAAATATATTTATATTTTCATCAGAAAGACAGTTTAGGCATTGCACTGTGACATCTGTTGAATGAAATTCCACGCACTGAGCTATAGAAGACATGGACGATCAGTCAGAGAATTTACCACTTTCAGTCCAAGACCTCAATAACTTGTAAATCCTCCTTGGTTCGCGGGACAAGCATGGATCCGATGTGGCATACTCCTCACCAAACGTCCAATATCACCTTGACTGATGTTATTCCATTCTTCCTGCAGTGCAGCGGCGAGTTCCTGGACATTAGTGCTGGCCAAGGCAGTGTAATGATGTTCTGCTCCTGGAGGAACTCTGTAGTGACACATGCCCTGTGTGCTCTTGCATTGTCATCTTCGAAATGAATCGACGGCTGTGACGTTGCTCAAATGGCACCACATGAGCTGCTAACATGTCACGGTAGTACTTCCCTGTGACATGCCCTTGGATGACATGTAATGCTTTTCTGCTTGTCATGGTTATGCCTCCCCACACCATAACCGATCCACCACCAAAAACGATCGTGCTGCCTAACGGTTATGTCATGGTATCATTCGTTCTGACGCCGCCACACTCTATTTTGCCTGTCGTGGAAGTCGAGGGTGAACCTTGATTCATCTGAAAACATAACATTGCCCCACCGACGATTGTCCCAGCCCTGTCATGCCCCACACCAATTACACCTTGCTGAGAGGTGACGTTCAGTCAAACGTGGAATTATTCAAGGTCGTCGAGCGTACAAATTCCAGCTGTGTAGGCGACTTCGGATAGTCTTACCATTGACACGCACATTTGTCGCTTGGTGCAGCTGCTGTCCAATTTCTGAGGCACGTTGATGGTGGTTACGTAATGCTGTGGTTTGGATGAAATGAACCTGGTTAGCAGTTGTCGCCCTTGAACGACCTGACCGACATCTGTCATCAACATTGCCTGTCTAACGGTAACATGCCCACAACCTGCTACTCACCGATTGAGTAACGTTGAGAATTTGAGCCACTGCAGTCTGTCTGTTGCCAGCTTTCAACATGCCAAGGGCACGTAAAAGTTTGTCACGTGTCAGTCTTTGCATACCTCAAAAGTTACATTTCGACTAGAAACTATTGATGAACGAGTTTATACCAAGAAAAGAACGATGGGGCCTCCGAAAAAGCCCGTCTAGTACAAATGAAAGTTTCAAAACGTACCCCACAGACATTAAAGCGGCACTCGTGCAAAAAACTTGCATGAAGTTTGCGTGGTTCGGTGACAGTCATGATCCACACTAAACTTGGTAACATATTGACGTGTCCAATCACGCATATCCAATACCAAACCTCTATCAGTTTGGATATCCCCTACTTTTGTTGAATAGTATATAAATCGGGTAGACTTCCAGAAATACAATTAACATTAGCATCCTGCGTGATGTAGTTTACATTTTTTATAATTGTTCATAAAGACGAAGTGACCGAAAACCCAAGATATTGATCGCTTCTATTACATGTGGAACGACAGTCCCCACCTTTCCAATTGGAATGGACACTTATTTATAAATTCGATAATTTTTTCCATGAGGCATCTGAAGCTTAAGCACACACACTGGAAATATGGTCATTTTTCTGGATACGACACTGTCAGACATTCATTCATTGTCATAGCATGAAACATCAGTGATGCAACAAATCCCGAAACCAAAACTAAATGCCAAATGACACTTCACTATTAATTCTTTTATCACCTGATACTTGATAAGCATACAGGCCTATACAATAGAACCAATTGACAAAATTGTGAGCAGAGTTTTACATTTTAATTAATTTATTTATTTATTAAGGTTTAACAACATTTTAACAGCAAGATCATATCGTGTTGGTGACAATTTTATGGGTGAGGGAAGCCGGAGTACCCGGAGAGAGCCACCAAACAACAATGAGCAGCTGCCAACCCCCCAACATCGTAACTCCGCACTGCAGCACAGGCAGGGTTGGATTGGTTGAAGACATGTGCACCATCGACGTGTAGTATACCTTAATACACGGCTTCAACGTGCCCCCATGCTGACAATCAGGATTAAGTCCCTTGCCCAATTACATTTTAATACCATCACGCTGATTGTATCATAAAAAATAATTTTTTTGATGAGGGGGGTTTCCCTTCTGTGGAGCCCCATCCTCGCGACAACGTACTCGCACGTCATCAAAGAATGTTACTTTTCTATGACATAACAGGACATGAGCATACTTAATCAAATTCAGCTATACTATGATTATAGCTGAATTTCCTGGACCTAGAGGGGTGGCAACAGCCCCCTCCTCGTCTCATACGCCCATAGTTTTTAGAAAAAATTCAAATGACCTCCCATCAATTAATGATATGTGTTAGTTCCAATGTAACCGTTTAACTTTCTCCATACATTCCAGCCCCACCCAAGAGGATAAAATCTTGTGTGCTTCCCCTCCCGAAATGTAAAAACCATTTGCTTTTAAAAAGGCTTATTATCTAGCTTCCAAGATGGGTGGAAGATGAAGATACGCGTAGGCCAGACGGTATACCTCACCCCCACCTCCACCCATTTCGTCATGTGACTGAAGAAGATACGCGAGCGCCAGATGGTATACCTCACCCCCTCCTCTACCCATCCTGCCATGTGACATTGTGAAGAATATATGCACGGGCCATGGTGGTATACCTCTCCCCTGCCTCCACCCATCTAGCCATGTGACTTTGTGAAGAAGATATGCATGGGCCGTGGCGGTATACCTCACCCCCACCTCCACTCATCTCGCCATGTGACTGAAGAAGATATGCACAGGCCACAGCGGTATATCTCACCCCCGCCTCCACCTATCTTGCTATGTGACTTTGTGAAGATATGTGCGGGCCACAGCGGTATACCTCACCCCCACCTCCACCAATCTCGCCATGTAACTTTGTGAAGAAGATACGCATGGACCATGGTGGTATACCTCAGCCCGCCTCCACCCATCTCGCCATGTGACTTAGTGAAGAAGTTATGCACAGGCCACTGCGGTATACCTCACCCCCACCTGCACCCATCGGCCATTTCACCATGTGACTTTGTGAAGAAGATACGCGTGGACCACGACAGTATACCTCACCCCCACCTCCACCCATCTCGCCATGTGACTTTGGATTCGTTTTATTTATTCTTGCTTCATATTTGAAGGTTTTGTTTATAAAGTTCAAAATTTGAGACTTTCTTCACTTCTTTAATTGAGATGTTGTAACTTTTCCTCTTAGGAATGTGGAACAAAGATAATACACAATCACTGAAAACAGTACTTACACTAAAATTTACACTTGCGAAGTACATTACAATTTCTTTTTCTAATGATGATTTGAATGGTATTAAACGCTGACGACCCCAAACATATGTTAAATACAGACATAAATTACTTAGGCGAAGTCCGAGTTTAATGTTATTGAACTGGTTTGAACGTGGGGTGGGGGGGTGGGTGTGTGGGTGGCCAAAACATGTCACATCTTGAATAACCAGGTTAATCTTTTAAAACTTAGTTCAAGTTATACGTATACTTCACCTTGAAAAATTGGAATGTGTGTCTATATGTCACATGGAGAGGTGAAGTGCTCTTTTTTGTGTAGACTGTCAGCGATGCCCGATCGAGGACCTGCCGATCCCAATCCCAGACTGTCTTGAATCTGTTTCCTTGCAAGACATATATGCGATAAACCAAAGATGGTTGGCCCATTTCCCAAAACTTGATTTCAATGCGATTCGTTTGACGTAATTCTTATTTTATTCTACTAAGTTCAATGGCAGGACATTGGCGAAGTGGACTTTGCGTAATTTGTGAGAGAAGTTTTGGCTCTTGGCTTGAGGGGAATTTTGTTTTAGGCCTCTTGTTGGTAAATTTGGCGAGATGGAAGTAAAATCGGGTGTTCTGGTTGAAACATACTTTAGAGCTTGATTTTCAGCTTAACTTGACAAAGTCAAGATAAGCTATTGCCATCACGCGTGTGGAAGCCTGTGAGTCTGTTAGTCTGTGAGTCTATGAGTCTGTTCACATTTTCCTTTAGCACAGGCTACACCCTGTAGTTCTTGTCTGGTCATCACACAATTTCATATGCAGGTTTGGAGTCATGTCTAGATGAGAACGTCCCCTTTTGGACGTGATCGGTCAACCGGTATGGCTGCCCGAGTTCAAAACCCGATAGCCATTAGCACAGTCTACAGGTCGTATTTATGAAGGGATTTCATTGTAACTTGGTAGGATGCCTCTGTATAATGCCTAGATGGGAACGTCCCCTTTTGGGGATGATCTGTCAACCATGATGGGTGCCCAAGCCCGAAACCCAAAAACTTTTAGCACAGTCTGCAGGTCATGTTTAATATGGAGGAATTTCATTGTAATTTGGTAGGATGACTCCGTATGATGTCTAGATGAGAATTTCCCCATTTGGACGTGATTGGGCAACTGTGACGGCTACATGGGCCTGAAGCCCGAAAACCTTTAGCACAGTCTACAGGTCATATTTATGAAGGGATTTCATTGTACTTTGGTAGGATGACTCCAAATAATGTCTAAATGAGAACGTCCTCTTTTGGTCACGATCATTCAGCCTTGATGGCTGCCCGAGCCCAAAAACCTTTAGCATAGTCTATAAGTCGTATTTATGGAAGGATTTCATTGTAACTTGTTAGGTTGACTCCATGTAATGCCTAGATGATGACATCCCCTTTTGATCATGATTGGTCAACCGTGACTGCTACATGGGCCCAAAGCCCGAAAACCTTGAGCACAGTCTACAGGTAATATTTATGAAGGGATTTCATTGTAACTTGGTAGGTTGACTTCATATAATGTCTAGATGAAAACGTCCCCTTTGGAAGCAATTGGGAAATTGTGATGGCTACAGGGGCCTGAAAACCTTTAGCACGGTCTAGAGGTCATATTTATGAAGGGATTTCATTGTAATTTGGTAGGATGACTCCAAATAATGTCTTGATGAGAACGCCCCTTTTGGTCGCGATCATTCAGCCTTGATGGCCGCCCGGGCCCAAAATCCCAAAAACTTTAGTACAGACTACAAGTCGTATTTGTGAAGGCATTTCATTGTAACTTACTAGAATGACTCAGTATAATGTCGAGATGAGAACGTTCCCTTTTAGTTGCAATCGGTCTACCGTCATGGCTACTCAGGCCTGAAGCCCGAAAACCTTTAGCACAGTCTACAGGTCATATTTATAAAGGGATTTCAATGTAACTTGATAGGATGATTCATTTTGGAATAATATCACACAAAAACCTTCAGCATAGTCTATAGGTCATATTTATGGAAGGATTTTATTGTAACTTGTTAGGTTGACTCGATATAATGCCTAGATGATGACTTCCCCTTTTGGTCGTGTTTGGTCAACTGTGTTGGCTTCAGGGGCCCAAAAACCTTGAGCACACTCTACAGGTCATATATTATGAAGGGGTTTCATTGTAACTTTGTAGGATCACTCCGGATTATGCCCAGATGACAACGCCCACTTATGGTTGCGATCATTCAACCATGATGGCTTCCCGAGCCCAAAATCCAAAAAACTTTAGTACAGACTACAGGTCGTATTTGTGAAGGGATTTCATTGTAACTTACTAGAATGACTCAGTATAATGTCGAGATGAGAACGTTCACTTTTAGTTGCAATCGGTCTACCCTCATGGCTACACAGGCCTGAAGCCCGAAAACCTTTAGCACAGTCTACAGGCCATATTTATGAAGGGATTTCAATGCAACTTGATAGGATGACTCATTTTGGAATAATTTCACTGTAACTTGGTAACTTTCATTGACATACGTTAACTGTGAGGGCCACATACATTAACTTTGAGGTGATAATAACCCACCCCTCAGCTCTTTAGTACCGTGGACACCTCGGGAAAATGAAGACCCACCGATAAGGTAGTAATGCCAAAATTTGCTCGTTCGCCTAATCTTTCATTTAGGTGGTTGTTTATTATTGAATAATAAACAGAACAGGAGATATGTGACAAAGTCTAAAACCACAACCCAGATGAAATAGACAGTAGGTTTTGCATATGTGGGAATACTTTAAACAAGATTTTGAAGTATGTGGAAGGATGGTATTGATGAAATACAACTCTTTCAACTGAGAAATGAACAAAACTAAACTTAAATCAGTCCCCATGGCAAACCGAACGAACTCAAAAAGAGCCCTCTCTCTCAGGTGATTTCATGCATTATCAGAATGTGCAGCACATATCTGGCACCAAAATCGGGTAACCAATGTTTTTCCACCTTTTGTGTTTGTTTCAAATCTGATAGGGACTTTAAATGACCATTTAGCTGTTTTAGCAATGTAGAAAGTGTGACAACTTGCATTTTAATTTGAAGTAAACTCCAGTAAATCACTCATCACGTGAGGCCTTATATAGGGTTTTTCTCATGTCCTCATATGGAAATCCGCATGAAGACGAACATGGAGGTTACTATTGACTTGCCCCACCCCCAACCCAAGGTCATGTGGCCTATCCTATGGGACCACGGTCTGACATTGCGTCTTTCCAGGGTGTTCCGGTTCATTCTCAGCAGATAACTGTAGATTTCCAATTGAAATCCATAATTTTCAGATATATTACCTAGTTTTGAGTAATTCATGTTTGTCAACTAGGGTTTTAGTATAACACATGTTACTACATAAGTGGTCCGTTTCATAATGCCTGGTAAGTGTTTTGGGGCCCTTTGAACCGTTTTGGTGTCATTTCCTTGTTTTGTGGTCATTATCGGGTTCTTTGGGGTAATTCATATAGGTCCAATCATGGAAATAGTAACAGTAACTTCAGAAGATGACATAAATTCCATATTATATAACTGGCCCTCCGGCCCTATGTCAATTCAAGTGTAATCCCAAAAATGCATTTGTGAAATAACAGGATTTGGCCTTTATACATAGCCCATACAATGGGATTTCCCGGAAACATATGGGAAACATCATGGTTATACACAAGGGTGATGACATAGATGCCATTTAGCTGTTTAGAAACAAGACAAATCCAATATAGTGGCTTCCATGTAACAAAATGGCACTTTTCATTACTTCCAGAGGGTGACACATTGACAGCACGAGCTGCGCATGCGCAGTGGCAACATGTATCACCGCTGCGATAAAGTCTTAAGATGGCCACTCACGAGCAGTTACCATTACATAAGTAACCACAATGCATTGCGATATGACATCATATACAGGGTCCCCTAGCCGGATCCCCAAGAATGCTCAAAATATATAAGGTACAAATATATAACTATTTCATAGTTTGTATATTTATTTTTTACTTTACTCAAACAAGAAGAAAATGATTTTCAAAAAATTAAAGGTTGCCTCAAGAAATTAAATGCATGTTCAATACATTTAAGTGATTCAGTTTGTCGGATTGTGTTTTGATGGTGATGTCACAATTACTCACCTTATCTTTAACGTTATACAGGGTTTTCGCTATACCGGCACAGCGTCTGTCAAACGGCCGCATTCCCCCGCCAGTTCACCTTCCCGACATAACAGAATCTTTGAAATTCGCATTGATCTGCCCGTCCCCCGAGAATACATTTAATTACTAGCTTGTAGAATTGCCATTTCTAAACTTCTTTTGCTGATTTCCATACACATATTTCATTGAAAACAAAACGCATGTCCGTTTCACCTTTCTGTCGCAGCACCTGGAGAGTAATTGATTTCAAAGCGGTTTTTCAACATCAAAGACATCACACAATAGTAATATCGAGTATTGTTGTAGAATTGCTATATAATCCCACTTGCGTGACGTCATCAGAGACAATCTGTGAACCAGGAATGACTGATAGGGACTTTAAATGACCATTTTAGCAATGTAGAAAGTGTGACAACTTGCATTTTAATTTGAAATAAACTCCAGTAAATGTAAGAAAACAAACAGAAATGCTTGCACATATTTCTGACACAGATTTCAGGTTATTTTATTAACTTCACACACAAGAGAAGATGGTAAAATTATTTGGAACATTACAATTGATTGGTTGTAGCAGACGATTTCACTATTGATTGGCAAATAAAATCACACCTTACTGTGGGCTTCGTAAAATTTCCAAATCAGGATACAACGTGCCATGCGCATTGTGTAAAGAAACACTGATAATGTTTTCACTAATACAGTAGACCCTGCCAAGTACGCAGTCTAATTTCGGAAGACGTAGGCAAATTATAGAAGGTTATATAATTTATTTATGTTATATTGATCTGGCGAATTAAAAAAAATAATTTTAATCAGCCAACGGTGACCAGTTCCCACATTATGTGTTTAGTTGCCAATGTTTTGAAGCTCAGCTTGACTGTTTTGTTTCAAGTGCGATTTTTAGCACTCGTCTTTTTGCAATCATGGCGCTTGTGGGCCGCGAGTGCTATAGCACCCGTCTGAAATGAAGGACTGTGATAGGTCTAGTAAACTTTTTTAAAATGCAGATGCTACATGTAATTTTTATATTGGTGTATTTGCAAGAATACATCTTCACTCTTTGACGGTCAGACAATAGAAGAAGAAAGGGACGGGTGATCATCACTCATTCCCTTTTGTTTCTTCAGATGGAGTGTGTCTGGCATCGAGCTTCAAATTAAACTAGAACCTTGAGACCCAAGATCACTGGAACATTGAAATATTGAGATGAGGGCTTGAGGGTTCTGTGATGAAGTCTCAATTATGCCTTTCTTCATCGCCCTCGTATCCTCACAAGGCAGTCTGTTGAATCTAGGGAGGCCAAAACTTTTGGTAACCTTGAGATGGGGCCTTTGGGATCTTCACATACTGATACAAGGCCATGAGGTCTATAGGATGAGGCCTCATTTAGACCTCAACTCATGTCCCTCTTGTCCTCATACGACAAATTAGCGGGTCAGTGCAGGCCTGGAGCTATGGGACCTGAGCGATGGGCCATTGGTACCTTGAAATATGTAGGCCATAAGCATCATTAAGGTCTTATCTCATTTCCTCATCACGTGAGGCCTTATATAGGGTTTTTCTCATGTCCTCATATGGAAATCCACATGAAGACGAACATGGAGGTTACTATTGACTTGGCCCACCCCCAACCCAAGGTCATGTGGCCTATGCTATGGGACCACGGTCTGACATTGCGTCTTTCCAGGGTGTTCCGGTTCATTCTCAGCAGATAACCATAGATTTCCAATTGAAATCCAGAATTTTCAGATATATTACCTAGTTTTGAGTAATTCATGTTGGTCAACTAGGGTTTTAGTATAACACATGTTACTACATAAGTGGTCCGTTTCATAGTGCCTGGTAAGTGTTTTGGGGCCCTTTGAACCGTTTTGGTGTCATTTCCTTGTTTTGTGGTCATTATCGGGTTCTTTGGGGTAATTCATATAGGTCCAATCACGGAAATAGTAACGGTAAATTCAGAAGATGACATAAATTCCATATAATATAACTGGCCCTCCAGCCCTATGTCAATTCAAGTGTAATCCCAAAAATGCATTTGTGAAATAACAGGATTTGGCCTCTATGCATAGCCCATACAATGGGATTTCCCAGAAACATATGGGAAACACCACGGTTATACCCAAGGGTGATGACATAGATGCCATCTAGCTGTTTAGAAACAAGACAAATCCAATATAGTGGCTTCCGTGTAACAAAATGGCACTTTTCATTACTTCCAGAGGGTAACACATTGACAGCACGAGCTGCGCATGCGCAGTGGCAATATGTATCACCACTGCGATAAAGTCTTAAGATGGCCACTCACGAGCAGTTACCATTACATAAGTAACCACAATGCATTGCGATATGACATCATATACAGGGTCCCCTAGCTGGATCCCCAAGAATGCTCAAAATATATAAGGTACAAATATATAACTATTTTATAGTTGGTATATTTATTTTTTACTTTACCCAAACAAGAAGAAAAAGATTTTCAAAAAATTGAAGGTTGCCTCAAATGAAATAAAGAAATTAAATGCATATTCAATACATTTAGATGATTCAGTTTGTCGGATTGTGTATCGATGGTGATGTCACAATTACTCGCCATATCTTTAACGTTATACAGGGTTTCCGCTATACCGGCACAGCATCCGTCAAACGGCATTCCCCCGCCAGGTCACCTTCCTGACATAACAGAATCTTTTAAATTTGCATTGATCTGCCCATCCCCCGAGAATACATTTAGTTCCTAGCTTGTAGAATTGCCATTTCTAAACTTCTTTTGCCGATTTCCATACACATATTTCATTGAAAACAAAACGCATGTCCGTTTCACCTTTCTGTCGCAGCACCTGGAGAGTAATTGATTTCAAAGCGGGTTTTCAACATCAAAGACATCAAACAATAGTAATATCGAGTATTGTTGTAGAATTGCTATACAATCCCACTCGTGTGATGTCATCAGAGACAGTCTGTGAACCAGGAAAGACTTCCAGAACTCTCAGGAACCTGTTCCGGCTGTGAAGACGAATTCCACCACTCTGAGGCCTCATGTGACCGGGATTAACCATTTGGAATCAGAAAACACAGTAGTCAAGAAGACCAGCCTCTGTCTTTTTTCGACTTGACTGCGAGAATCAGGAGTTCAGAAATTCTGAACAGATTTAAATTCGGTGTGTTTGTCGGGAAACGGGAAAAATTGGTAAGATCCTAGCTATTTTACCCGCAATGTTTTTCTAAAGTAGACATTTACCGAACCCAAGTCTACTTTAGTATTAGTTTTCACAGTGGCCGCAAACGTCAAAATTTTTACCATGCACGTGCAATGAGATTTTTGGACAGTGCTTGTGTTTGCTAAAATATCCCAAAAGCGTTGTTTCGCCCCTAATTTAAAATTGAATTTTTAAATTATGGGTGAATCTTCCTTTCTTACTCACACTTTCTATTCTCCCTGGACTTTTAGTCCCAATGAAAATGCCAAGGCTTGACAGTTTTATTGGGACGAAATGCCCTGGGCGAATAGAAAGTCACGTATACTATAAATTATTTTTTGGTTGAGCTACCATTTTCTCTTATTCACGTCTTATTCATCGGAAATTACTGGCTGTCAATGTGTAAAATCTGACATATATATCTCTGTGAAAAGACGCAAAATATCCTCTCAGATGCAAGGAAATGGGGTTTTGGGATTCCTGAATTTAAAATGTTCCTACCACGGGCCGACCATGGTCGCCACGTGAACAGCCTCATTCCCTTTCCCCTAGCGGAAACCCTGGTTATAATGCACATGTGCGTAGATATATGTGTTTTTAGCTCACCGAAGGGAGCTTAACTTATCACTTGCCGTCCGTCGTCGTCCGGCGTCCGTCGTGAACTTTACATTATCGACTACTCCTCACAAACTACTGGATCAAATTGAACCAAATTTGGTGTGCATGTCCCCTATCATATGACAATTCAAACTTGTACAAATAAACTTGCCGCACCCACAGGGGGCACCACAAGGGGCATAACTCTGATAACACCCATGAATTTCTTTCCAAAATTCAAAAAATTCTTCTTCTTTAGATCCACCAGGCAGAATTCTTTCCTATTCGGTATACATTATCTCTTGGGGGGGTCAGATTCAAGTTTGTTTAAATCGGCCCCCTGGAATCATATTTGGGCTCAGTATAGAAGCCCGAATTCGAACTTAGTGCATTTCAGGCAAATTTCTTAAAAAATCTTCTTCTCCAGATCCAGCAAGCAGAATCTTTTGATATTTGGTGTGCAACATTGTGGGGTGGATCTGATTCAAGTTTGTTCAAATCGGCCCCCCTGGATTCATATTTGGGCTCACTATAGAAGCTCGAATTTGAACTTAGTGCATTTCAGCCAAATTTGTTTAAAAATCTTCTTCTCAAGATCCAGCAGGCAGAATCTTTTGATATTGGGTATGCAGCATGCTTAGGGGTTGAGATTCAAGTTTGTTCAATAAAAGTCTCTGGGTTCATATTTGGGCTCACTGTGGTAGCCCGAATTATAACTTAGTTCAAAATGAGGAATTTTCTTTAAAAATCTTCTTCTTCAGATCCAGCAGTCAGAATGTTTTGATATTTGGTATGCAACATCCTTAGGAGGGTGAGATTCAAGTTTGTTCAGGCCACGTTCCTAGGTCCATATTTGGGCTCACTATGGGAGCCCGAATGATAACTTAGTTCAAAATGAGGAATTTTCTTTAAAAATCTTCTTCAGATCCAGCAGTCGGTATGTTTTGATGTTTGGTATGCATCATCCTTAGAGGGGTGAGATTCAAGTTTGTTCAAGCCATGTCCCTGGGTCCATATTTGGGCTCACTGTGGAAGCTTGAATGGTAACTTAGTTCGAAATGAGGTATTGTCTTAAAAAATCATCTTCTTCAGATCCAGCAGTCGGAATGTTTTGATATGTGGTGTGTAGCATCCTTAGGTGGGTGAAATTCAATTTTGTTAAAGCCAAGTCCCTAGGTTCTTATTTGGGCTCACTGTGGGAGCCTGAATGATAACTTAGTTCAAAATGAGGAATTTTCTTTAAAAATCTTCTTCTTCAGATCCAGCAGATGAATGCTTTTGATATTTGGTGTGCAGCATCCTTAAGGGGGTAAAATTCAAGTTTAAGTCATGTCCCTAGTTCCAGAAAATTTGTCTCTCATGACTTCATTCCTTTGTAGTGTTGATGAACCATGTCTAACTGAATGTGACCCCAAATACTTCTTTGAACCACTTTGGCCGGTGAGCGATTAAGGCTCCTTGGGGCCTCTTATTTGATCAACTCGTTATATAATGTTTAGAATTTTAAACTTAAATAGTAATGGCATGGAAAATTATTGTACAGCTGCATTACCAGACCCATATACAAAGAATTTGCAATTTCTTACATATTACTTAAAACGAACCAACAAGAATTTTATTCTTTTTCTTTGACAGTCAAGAGAGACAGCGGAAAATTTAGAGGATAAGGATTATGAACATCCACATACAGTGACTTCAGAAAACTCTCCATCCACATCATTTTCGCAGTCACAGATTACAAAGTCTGTCGAAAAAAAACGTCCAAATTCCAGAAGAGGTACTTGGGGCTTGCAATATATGCCATTTGTGTGGTGTCACCCATTGCTCCCCAGGTGACAAGAGAGGAACTTGGATGGGATGTGATTCCACACCATGCTTTCCTGAGACTAACATAACAGGAAGAGTATAAAGACATGCACTTAGCATGAAGTGAATGATGTCGCCAAATTGGAGGATTTGCTGGGTCGCCAGAAGCAGTGAAGGTCAGAGGTGTACAGCCATCCGAAAAAAACTTTCCCCATGCTTTTGTATGGGGTTTTCAAGGGCAGTCCAAACATGGCCTGCTTAGTCGTAATATAATTTTGGTCTTTATGCAGCTCTAATGAGAGCCATACCGAGACCAAATATTATATTACCGTTCAGCAGACTGTGAATGGTTGGACTAGCTGATGGGTGGGGGAAAGTTGGGGGGGGGGGGAACATGCCCACCTCCCTTCTCTGGCAGATCTAACCAAGAAGTAGTTATATCAAGTAATGTGCAATATTTTATATACATTCATACAGTGTATTCTAATGCTTCAGATTTCACATTTTCACAGAGAAAGGCAATTATTTCTGGCCTAGTTGCCAAATTTGCTGTTCACCAAACTTTAACAGTGGACAACACTTGCCAAATTGTACAACTGAAACGTTGCAAATTTTGTGTCAGAATTATAGCTTATATGACTGCTCACTGGAACGAGAGTAGTTTAGTGTGTAGGAGTTCTGCCCCGATTTGGGTGATGTCATGGCAGGGTTAAAAGTTTTCTGTAATTTGATGGAATTTCAGAATTTCCTGAATTTTACTTTTTATACGCCTGTTTGAAAAACGGGACGTATTATGTAAATGGTCTTGCCGTCCGTCTGTCTGTCCGTCTGTGGACACATCTCGTTTCCGGACGATAACTTTAGTTGTAATGGTTTGAGCCGAGTTAAATTTGGCTTATGGATTTAGTACAACAAAATACAGGTCTGGGTTCGATTTCCATCTTTAGTGGCCCATTTTTAGAGTTATGGCCCTTTATTTATGAGAATTTTGCCCAAGTTCTTGTTTCCGGACGCTAACTTTAGTTGTAATCGTTTGAGATGAGTTAAATTTGGCGTGTGGATTTAGTACAACAAAATACAGGTTGGGTTTGATTTCCGTCTTTAGCGGCCCATTTTTATTTACATATCTTCTCACTCTCTTGGGCAGAACTCAGTCAAAAGTTCTTACATTTCAATAATATTTGGTATGGTTCACCACCTAGTCTCCTTGCTGTATAAACTGAGGGACATTACCCTCAAAATACATGTCAAGCTGTATTTTTATTTTGTGTATCCCCCATTACATGAGATACAGCACTTGGCACTGTCAACAGTTCAATGGAACCCTGATAATTGAACAGCCACTTTGCCAATGAAAATTATTCAATTAATATGAGTATTCAGTTAACAGATTTTGGTCACTTTCCTGTATTCTAGAGATAAACTGTGCATTTATTCTATTATATGGGCCGTGAGCTGCGAAAGGGGACCTTAGGGATCAAAAATTCGAAATTGAGTTAGAGTAACATCTCTACTCTCCTGAAATCGAGGATTCCAACAAAGTTTACTTTAGGTTCATCTGACATTTATAAATGGGTCAACGCGACGTGTAAAGTGAAATGTCCAAGAGCCCCATAACTTTAATCGACCGTTTGACGTTTCAACGTAATACTTATACGATCCATATGTGCAACGTTATGTCTCTTGAAAATGTGAACGTTTAGCGAACAGTAACAAGTTATTTATTTTTTAAAAAAAAAAATGCAATATTTAAGAGTGAAGGAAGGTAACAAACTACCATCTGAGCTTTAATTCACTGTGGATATGGTTTAATTCATGGTGTGAGAGGAGCAATCTGCAAAGAAAGTTTTGAAAAAGATTTATTTTCCCGAGCTGTCAGGTTTTTCATTTTTGTTTATTTCTTGCTCACTTTTTAGCTCACCTGACTGAAAGTCAGGGTGAGCTTTTCTTATCACTCTTCACCCGTCGTCTGTCGTCCGTCGTCCTGCGTGAAGGTGGTGTTTGAGCCTCTTTCTCCTAAACCATTGGCCACATTTTAATTAAATTTCATGTAAGTAGTGGTTATATAGGGGCATTTTGATTTTTATGCAAATTAGGTTTCGGCTCATATTGAGCAGAGGGGTGTGGAAAAAATGGCCTTATTTTTTGAAAATCTTCTAATGAACCACCAGTAGCAGAGACTTGATATGTGGTATACAGAGTCCCTTTAAGGTTTAGAATCAAGTTTGTTCAAGAGAAGTTTGTGGGGCATTATTTGCCTTCATTATGGGAGGGGCAAAAATTTTGGCCACGCCTAAAATTTCTGTTTTCAGAACCGTGAGGTCGATTTGAACCAAATTTGATAGGAGATGATAATGGGTCATAAGTAGTTGATTGATGGAGAAATTTTTTTTCTCATTGCCCCGTGGGAACCCCGGGAGCTAAAAATAGGAAAAACCTTAAAACTGCCATATCTCCAAAACTACACAGCACAGAGAATTCTTATTTTGCGTAAAGCTTACTTTTATCCAGTAGAATAGAATGGTTAAAAACAATCGCTATCGGATTGATCACAAGGTACTTTTTTCAGGACTTTGAAAAAGTGCTGAGTCAGCACTTTTTAACACTGTAGGCAATGGGAAAAACATTAAAAAATCTTCTTCTCCAGATCCAGCAGGCAGAATCTTTTGATATTTGATATGTAACATTGTGGGGTGGATCTGATTCAAGTTTGTTCAAATCGGCCCCCTGGGTTTATATTTGGGCTCAGTATAGGAGCCTGATTTCAAACTTAGTGCATTTGAGGCAAATTTCTGAAAAAATCTTCTCCAGATCCAGCAGGCAGAATCTTTTGATATTGGGTATGCACCATGCTTAGAGGGGTGAGATTCAAGTTTGTTCAAGCCAAGTCCCTGGGTTCATATTTGGGCTCACTGTGGTAGCCTGAATGATAACTTAGTTCAAAATGAGGAATTTTCTTTAAAAATCTTCTTCTTCAGATCCAGCAGTCGGAATGTTTTGATATTTGGTGTGCAGCATCCTTAGGGGGCTGAGATTTCAGTTTGATAAAGCCAAGTCCCTGGGTTCATATATGGGCTCCCTGTGGGAGCCCAAATTATAGCTTAGTTCAATATGAGGAATATTCTTTAAAAATCTTTTTTTTTAGATCCACTGGTCAGAATCTTTGGATATTTGGTATAAGCTTTTCTTAGGAGCAGCAGATGCAACTTGTTGAAATCAAATCTCTGGGTTGATATTTAGGCTACCATGTCAGGTGAGCGCCCTCAGGCCCCCTGGGGCCTCTTGTTTTTGTTTTTTGTTTGCTTTTTGTTGGGGTAGTGGGGTGGGGGTCGGGGGTGATGCTTTTTGGACGTTTTTGGCTGCTTTCCATGCATCGGCAAATTGAATAAAGAAAATCTATTAACACACGACCCTCCTCACCAATATAACTAGTAGGCTGAAAACACAATAATAACAAGAAAAAACAAAAAAAAAAAAATTAAAAAAAAGCAGAAGAAGAAACGGGACCAACAGAAATTTTACTGTGCCATCTCCAATAAATGCAATATGGGCCAACGTGCACAATGTCGCAAAGGCATCAGAGCACGGATGAAAATTTTTTCTCGAGAGAACTAACACCGAATCTCCAACCAACGGTAGTGCATACTCACTCCCACCGCCTTCCAGCCAGAGTGATATATTATGCCTATAACATATCCTGTCCCACTTAATGACGACTTCAGGAAAACAATTCTTAGATTTATTCATGGATGGATTCACATACAGCACTACTGCATTAAAATTCACCCTGATAATTTTGTGGGAAAATTTTATTATTCTCTATGCAGTACCAGTGACTCTAAAGTCCTTGCACAGCTCTGCATTGAGTATTATCTAAATGTACCACCCTAGCATACTATACATACATTCGTTCGTATATTTTGCCACCCCCACTCAAAAATCCTGGCTATGCCAGTGTGAGTATTTATCTCCCCCCCCACCCCCCCCCCACCAGCCCCCCCCCCCCCCCACCAGCCCCCCCCCCCCCCCCCCCCCCCCCCCACCCCCCATGCACATGCGCATAGGGCTATTCTCGGACCACTGTAAAAATTATTAAACAAATACAGGCTGGGTTTTTGTTTGTTTTTAGCTTAACTTGACATAGTCAAGATAAGCTATTGCCATCACGTGTGCGGAAGTCTGTTAGTCTGTGAGTCTGTCCACATTTTCCTTTAGCACGGGCTACACCCCGCAGTTCTTGTTTGATCGTCACGAAATTTCATATGCAGGTTTGGGGTCATGTCTAGATGAGAACGTCCCCTTTTGGTCGCGATCGGGCAACTGGTATGGCTGCCTGAGCCCAAAACCCGAAAACCATTAGCACAGTCTACAGGTCGCATTTATGAAGGGATTTCATTGTAAATTGGTAGGATGCCTCTGTATAATGCCTAGATGAGAACGTCCCCTTTTGGGCATGATCTATCTTCCATCATGGCTGCCCAAGCCCGAAACCCAAAAACTTTTAGCATAGTCTGCAGGTCATGTTTAATATGGAGGGATTTCATTGTAACTTGGTAGGATGACTCCTTATGATGTCTAGATGAGAATTTCCCCATTTGGGCATGATCTGCCAACCGTGACGACTGCCTGAGCCCAAAACCCGAAAACCTTTAGCACAGTCTACAGGTCATATTTATTGAGGAATTTCATTGTAACTTGGTGGGTTGACTTCATACAATGTCTAGATGAGAAAGTCCCCTTTTGGTCCTGATTGGGCAACTGTGATGGCTGCAGGGGCCCGAAGCCCGAAAACCTTTAGCACAGTCTACAGGTCATATTTATGAAGGGATTTCATTGTAACGTGGTAGGATGACTCCAAATAATGTCTAGATGAGAACGTCTCATTTTGATCGCGATCATTCAACATGATGGGGCCCGAGCCCAAAAACCTTTAGCATAGGCAAAAGGTCATATTTATGGAAGGATTTCATTGTAACCTGTTAGGTTGACTCCATATAATGCCTAGATGATGACATCCCCCTTTGGTCGTGATTGCTCAGCTGTGATGGCTACAGGTGCCCGAAGACCGAAAATCTTGAGCACAGTCTACAGGTCATATTTATGAAGGGATTTCATTGTAACTTCGTAGGATCACTCCAGATGATGCCCAGATGAGAATGTCCCCTTTTGGTTGCGATCATTCAACCATTATGGCTGCCCGAATACCTTTGACAGTCTACAGGTCATATTTATGGAGGGATTTCATTGTTACTTGGTAGGTTGACTTCATATAATGTCTAGATGAGAACGTCCCCTTTTGGCCATGATTGGGAAACTGTGACAGCTACAGGGGCCCGAAGCCTGAAAACCTTTAGAACAGTCTACAGGTCATAATTCTGAAGGGATTTCATTATATCTTGGTGGGATGACTCCAAATAATGTCTAGATGAGAACATCCCCTTTTGGTCGCGATCATTCAGCCTTTATGGCTGCCAGAGCCCAAAGATCTTTAGCATAGTCTATAGGTTGTATTTATGGAAGGCTTTCATGGTAACTTGTTAGGTTGACTCCATATAATGCCTAGATGATGACATCCCCTTTTGGTCGTGATAGGTCAACTGTGATGGCTACAGGTGCCCGAAGACCGAAAATCTTGAGCACAGTCTACAGGTCATATTTATGAAGGGATTTCATTGTAACTTGGTAGGATCACTCCAGATGATGCCCAGATGAGAATGTCCCCTTTTGGTTATGATCATTCAACCATTATGGCTGCCCGAATACCTTTAGCTCATTCTACAGGTCATATTTATGAAGGGATTTTATTGTAACTTGGTAGGTTTGACTTTATATAATGTCTAGATGAGAACGTCCCCTTTTGGACACAATTGGGCAACTGTGACAGCTACAGTGGCCCGAAGCCCGAAAACCTTTAGAACAGTCTACAGGTCATAATTATGAAGGGATTTCATTGTAGCTTGGTAGGAAGACTCCAAATTATGTCTAGATGAGAACGTCCCCTTTTGGTCATGATCATTCAGCCTTGATGGCTGCCCGAGCCCAAAAACCTTTAGCATAGTCTTTAGGTTGTATTTATGAAAAGATTTCATTGTTACTTGTTAGGTTGACTCCATATAATGCCTAGATGATGACATCCCCTTTTGGTCGTGATTGGTCAACTGTGATGGCTACAGGGGCCCGAAGACTGAAAATCTTGAGCACGACGACTCCGTATCATGTCTACATGAGAATTTCCCCATTTGGGCGTGATCTATCGACCGTCACGACTGCCCGAGACCAAAACCCGAAAACCTTAAGCACAGTCTACAGGTCATATTTATGGAGGGATTTCATTGTAACTTGGTAGGTTGACTTCATATAATGTCTACACCTGAGAAAGTCCCCTTTTGGACGTGATTGGGCAACTGTGACGGCTACAGGTGCCCGAAGCCCGAAAACCTTCAGCACAGTCTACAGGTCATATTTATGAAGGGATTTCATTGTAACTTTGTAGGATCACTCCAGATGATGCCCAGATGAGAATGTCCCCATTTGGTTGCGATCATTCAACCATGATGGCTGCCCGAGCCCAAAGCCCGAAAACCTTTAGCACAATCTTCAGTTCATATTTATGATGGGATTTCATTGTAACTTGGTAGGTTGACTTCATTTAATGTCTAGATGAGAACAGGCTCTTTTGGACACCATTAGGCAACTGTGACGGCTACAGGGGCCTGAAGCCCGAAAGCCTTTAGCACAGTCTACAGGTGATATTTATGAAGGGATTTCATTGTACCTGGTAGGATAATGAGAAAGTCCCCTTTTGGTTGCGATTATTCAGCCTTGATTGCTGCCCGAGCCCAAAACCCCAAAACCTTTAGCACAGTCTATAGGTCATATTTATGGAAGGATTTCATTGTAACCTGTTAGTTTGGCTCCATATAATGCCTAGATGATGACATCCCCTTTTGGTTGTGATTGGTCAATTGTGACTCGAAAACCTTGAGCACAGTCTACAGGTCATATTTATGAAGGGATTTCATTGTATCTTTGTAGGATCACTCCAGATGATGCCCAGATGAGAATGTCCCCTTTTGGTTGTGATCATTCAACCATGATGGCTGCCCGAGCCCAAGGCCCAAAAACGTTTAGCACAGTCTACAGGTCCTATTTATGAAGGGATTTCATTGTAACTTGGTAGGTTGACTTCATATAATGTCTAGATGAGAACGTCCTCTTTGGACGCAGTTGGGAAACTGACGGCTACAGGGGCCCGAAGCCCAAAAACCTTTAGCAGCGCAGTCTACAGGCCATATTTATGAAGGGATTTCAAAGTAAGTTGATAGGATGACTCGTTTTGGAATAATTTCACTGTAACTTGGTAACTTTCGTTGATATACGTTAACTGTGAGGGCCACATACATTAACTGTGAGGTCATATTAACCCACTCCTCAGCTTTTTAGTACAGTGTACACCTCATATTATTTTTTATCAAAAAAGATAGCATACAGTGAACAGAAATGAACATATTCCCAATTATCACAATTCTTGTCTTATTTCATAATCCTTTCATAAACATTGAACATTATCCTTTTCATCAAACACAACACCCAAGTTAAGGTACAGTGTCATTGACACTTTCATTTGCTAAATATTAATGTGTTGTCCATTAATTTTAAATTGTTATTTTCTCTTATTTTTTGTCCCCTAACAAGCTTTGGATTAATTGATATTCACAAGACAAAGTCATGATTTCTGAGTGTCATTTATGCAAAGCATGTATTTCGGTTTAGAAGTTAAACACCAAAATGCTTACAAAATCTCGTATTCAATTTCTAAGCGCCTGTGAAGTGCAAGGTTTACGTACAAAAGTGTTTTTCTCGTCAGTTTGTGTCCAATTCCGGAACGTGTTAAGATGTTCAGTTGCTCCAAAACACAACTTAGTGTGGAATTTCTAAACGCATTTAGTTGTGGTAAAGTGTAACTCTAAAATGTGTCTCGATTTTAAACATAACATTGAAACACGTTTGGGTCTGAACATGTAGGCCCTATATAATTCGTGGAGCGGGCCATCAAACTGAACAATTTCAATTTTAAAACGTCTTGAAATCAAATGTAGATTCAGCCAATACCTATGTGAGTTTCCTTCGAAAGTTGCCTGATTGTCATTAGTCTCAATCTTTGCCGGGAGGGGTTATCAAGCTCCGTGTGTTTGACCGCATGTTGGGGTATGTATGTTGGTGATATCAAACTCATCAATATCAATCTCAAAACTTATTCCCGTGGGACGCCCAGGATATAAAAGTCTGCATGTCCACTGATGAAGATTGTTCTCCTCCACCTGTCTGCATTGGTAAAATAGGACTTGGTAACCAATGCTGCTGGGTGCCATCCCTCAGTAAGTGGGAAACATAGGCATAAATGATTGGCAAGACTTGACTTTATAGTTATGTTGAGTCATGATATAGCCTTGATGCTGGCACCAATAAATAAATATATAAATCGTAAATTGTATTTAAATCAAAGTTAGGTGCAGCTAATGGCCCGTATGAGTCTTCTGTACAAGAAACCTAAAAAGGTGACTGATATATACTGTCACAAGTTTTACTCCTTTTGTCGGGAGAGGCTGTTATAGGCCACAAATAGGTCATACATCCCTTTATTCGATGAGAAAAACTGAAAACAATATTCCCAGCGCAGACAGGTAACCTTAGGGCCGTATTTAAGAATGCATGGGCAGACTGGGCAGACGTACAGGGCCCCACATTTGAAGGGCCCCCACATTTGGCAGGGAATTTTGTCATATTGTTCAAAATACCCATTTTCCTGTTGAAATGTTCCACATGTTGGAGCTCATAGGGCTTTCAGAAACTAAACCGCTCGTCGGCCAGACCACTTCGGGATCCTGATTTTATGAGTGTAAGAAAAAAATGAACTTCTACTCAAGGCTGCCCAGGCCCCCCATATTTCTGAATCCGACCCTTGGTAACCTGGCGTCTCTGGACAGGTTTTTTTTGGGGGGGGGGGGGTCACTGACACTGACTCTAAAGTTAGAAACAATGTGTGAGAATGAGCAATCGCGTATCTCATCTTGGTGACAACATTTCTTCTATTAATTTCCCAGTATCAACCAATAAATTATGTATAGTAGGAAAAAAATTGGAGGCGTTATGATTTTTCAGTAAGCGTATAATTGTCGGAGGCTCTAAACAGGAATCTGGAAGTGGATAGAGGGGTCGGGATCAACCACTACATGCATACATGCACAAAGAGGCACCTGTAATATTTTGTTGCCTAGGTAAAACGTCGGCTGACCAACGACATCATTTTCTTTGAAATGAAATGGCGCGAAAAGAAATCTTGACAACATAATTTTAGGCACATCACAAAAACTGATTTATTTATTTGAGCTTCCATTAACAAGTTATCTTGAAGTACAATGTACTGCAAGATTGTCTTCCCAATTCTAAATTTTGTTGCCATTCACTACTTTTCGACACCACCATTAACATGCTTTGCAGAATCACAATTCACATGTACAGTCGAAACTCGAAGTTTACGGGACCGACTGATAACTTCGACTTATCCCGGTCTTCGAGTTATGCACTTCAGATGTATTTGAGGGATTTGGAAGCATTGAACACAAGAACACAGAAACTTGTAATCTGGACAAAGGAACCACTTCCACACCTCCCAGAAAATATAGAATAGCGACGGTCTATATTTCCTGGGAGGGTTGGAGGGGGATTGCTAGGACCGATAGCCAACTTCGACTTATCTCATATATTCGAATCATCCGATTTCGAGTTATCGATTGCCGACTGTAGTTTTTAGTTTTTCAAGACAACTCCCATTCCCAACCACCTCTCGCTCCTGCAAGGAGAAAAGGGATCAGTGAACAAGACACGCAAAAAACCCAAACAAGCAAACAAAAAAAACTATACTGTGCAAAATAAGTTATTTTACACGATAACGTGGTAAGTATTGTTTTTGTTTTTGTCTCTCAGTATTCCGAGGGGTGGAGGGAGGGGGTGGATCAGTTGTAAAAAATAAATAAATAAAAACACGATTTGTTGGGGGAGGTGGGCGGATAAAAACTGCAAGACACAGGGTCCCGGGGAGAGGAGGTCCGCCGAGGCCGAAGTATTTTTTTCAAATCTACTTTTTTTTACATTCAGTAATAGAAGACTTTTGAGCATTGTCATGCATGTCATTAGTGGTCACTTAAGAACATGACGGTTTCATTTGCCTTGAAAGATATTTTTTTAAAGGTTGTCGTACATCAAAATTGAAGAAAAAAAATTGCCAAACACCCCCCACCACATCCCCCCCCCCCCTTACCCAGCCCCCCCCCCCCCCACCCCACCCCACCCCAATGCTCAAATAGTTTTTTCTGGATAGTCCAAGGCAGAACATAGCTTTTCGGACCTGGTGTATTATTTTTACATCCCCCCACCCCACCCCCACCACTCACGGCTATTCCCTTCTATGTTGTTGTGTATGTGTGTTTGTGATATTGGCATCATGCTGCAGTGAAATTACATCATCTAATTATTTCAGGCTTACATGCAGTCTACCTTACCACCCAAGCAATCATTCGAACAAGATTATTCTTTCATGTTTCATCAGAAAAAAGAACTCAATTGTCACCAAGGGACTTCAGTTCATGAGAACTAGCGGGAGGTCATCTGTAAAAAAAAAAATACACGAGGCCGAAAAAGCAACATTCCGCCCCTGGACTACCTAAAAACAAAATTTGAGCCATTTTTGTGTATGTGTGTGTGTGCAAAAATCCAATTTTGATGAGAAATATGAAAACAGAAGAAGTAACTTTCAAAGCATATAAAACCTATTTCCTTTACCTATCATGTTCTTAAGTGACCACCAAAGATATAACAATGCTCAAAGGTCTTTTATCAGCGAAATAAATGTGGAAAAAGTGGATTTGAAAAAAATGGTTCGGCTTTGGAAGGGGTGGGGGGGGGGGGGAGGGGGGTGGAGGTGCACCCTACGGGGCCTAGTGTCTTGCAAATGTTTTTCTGACCCCACCAAAGGTTATTCCAAGGGCTAAATTTTGGGCCTCGTGTATTTCTTATCAACCCACCTAACAATTGTTTGCTACAGGCTTGCACTACAGTGGAAGACCCTAACTCAGATAAAATACTTTCTATTTTAATATTTCCCAAGAGATTTGGGAAAGAAAAGTGGTGTAAAAACACCACGAAAAAAAAGCCAAAACTGGGTCGAGCGCCATCGGGAGGGGACGCTCTTCTCTTAGTACAATTCCACGACTTCCGTTAACCAGTGTGCAAGCAGTCATCAAACCATTCTTTTTTTGTCCGCGAAACGTGGTTGACGTGTTGCCATCTTTGCATTACAATACAGTGATAATTCAACTCGTCGATAATGGTTTTCCTGTGACTGGAATTATGGATCTGAAGATCGTATAATAACAGGACCGTGTTTTATATATTCTTATTAATATTTTCAACCACATTCTCATTGTATTTTATTTATATATTCTGTTTTCGTGAATGTTTTTTCGACATCGTGTCAATGCGGTTCGGCAATAAAAATTTTCGGTTGATAAATTTTATTATTGTTATCGGAGTTAGGTGTCAATGAGGGACTGTATGGACTGGATTTCTTCACTCTATTGAGGGCTGAATTTCTGTTTTTTAGGTTCCTGTTGGCCATCTGGGTTCTGTCGTGTACCCACCAGTTATTTTTTTTTCTGCCACCTTCTCTCGTAGTGGGGGTGTTCTTCTACTTTCTGTATTTTGGGGCCTCCCGACTCGACCACATCTGGTGTGAGTTATACCCCCTCCGTGGGGGATGTGCAGCTCCTCCCGCACCCACGGGGTGGGGTGGGGAACACTGTCATTTCGGGGCCTCCCAACACAACCACGTCTAGTGAGAGTTACACCCCCTCCCTGGGGGATGTGCAGCTCCTCCCGCACCTGTGGGGGTGGGGAACGCTGTCGTTTCGGGGCCTTCCGACACAACCACGTCTGGTGAGAGTTATTCCCCATCCGTGGGGGATGTGCAGTTTGTTTTTAGCTCACCTGAGCGAAGCTCAAGGGGAGCTTAACTAATCACTTTCTGTCCGTCGTCCGTCGTCCGTCGTCCGTCGTCCGGCGTCCGTCGTCCGTCGTCCGTCGTCCGTCGTCGTCCGTCCGGCGTTAACTTTACATTATCGACTTCTCCTCCTAAACCACTAGCCCAATTTTATTCAAATGTTGGCTAAATGTTTATTACCTAATGCCAATTCAGATTTGTTCAAATGAAGTTGCCCCTCCTCCTGGGTGGTGCCACACCCCCAAGGGGCACCAAAATCTTTGTAAATCTTCTTCTCATGAACCAGCAGTAGCAGAGACTTGATATTTGGTGTGCAGCTTCCTTTTGAGGTGTAGACTCAGATTTGTTCAAGAGAAGTTTGTGGGGCTATACTTGACGTTGTTATGAGAGGGGCAAAATTTTTTGCCCCGCCCAAAATTTCTATTTTACAAACCGAGAGGCTGATTTGAACCAAATTTTATGTGAGGGCTTATTGGGTCATGAGTACTTGATTTATGCAAAAAAAAATTTTCCCGCAGCCCCGTGGGAACCACAGGAGCTAAAAATAGAAAAAATTTAAAACGCCCATATCTCCAAAACTGCACGGCACTGAGAATTTTTATTTGGTGTGCAGCTTCCTTAGGACCAACAGAAAGGATTGGTAAAAAAAAATTGCCATCGGTTTTATCATAGGGTACAGTTTCGGGACTTTGAAAAAGTGCTGAGTCAGCACTTTTTAACACTGTAGGCAATGGGAAAAACATTAAAAAATCTTCTTCTCCAGATCCAGCAGGCAGAATCTTTTGATATTTGGTATGCAACATTGTAGGGTGGATCTGATTCAAGTTTGTTCAAATCGGCCCCCTGGGTTCATATTTGGGCTCAGTATAGGAGCCCGATTTCGAACTTAGTGCATTTCAGGCAAATTTCTTAAAAAATCTTCTTCTCCAGATCCAGCAGGCAGAATCTTTTGATATTTGGTATGCAACATTGTGGGGTGGATCTGATTCAAGTTTGTTCAAATCGGCCCCCTGGGTTTATATTTGGGTTCAGTATAGGAGCCCAAATTTGAACTTACTGCATTTCAGGCAAATTTCTTTGAAAATCTTCTTCTCCAGATCCAGCAGGCAGAATCTTTTGATATTTGGTATGCAACATTGTAGGGTGGATCTGATTCAAGTTTGTTCAAATCGGCTCCCTAGATTCATATTTGGGCTCACTATAGGAGCTCGAATTCGAATTTAGTGCATTTCAGGCAAGTTTCTTCAAAAATCTTCTTCTCCAGATCCAGCAGGCAGAATCTTTTGATATTTGGTATGCAATGTTGCGGGGTAGATCTGATTCAAGTTTGTTCAAATCGGCCCCCTGGATACATATTTGGGCTTACTATAGAAGCCCGAATTCGAACTTAGTGCATTTCAGGCAAATTTCTTAAAAAATCTTCTTCTCCAGATCCAGCAGGCAGAATCTTTTCATATTTGGTAAGCAACATTGTGGGGTGGATCTGATTCAAGATTGTTCAAATCGGCCCCCTGGGTTAATATTTGGGCTCAGTATAGGAGCCCGATTTCGAACTTAGTGCATTTCAGGCAAATTTCTTAAAAAATCTTCTTCTCCAGATCCAGCAGGCAGAATCTTTTGATATTTGGTATGCAACATTGTAGGGTGGATCTGATTCAAGTTTGTTCAAATCGGCCCCCTGGGTTCATATTTGGGCTCAGTATAGGAGCCCGATTTCGAACTTAGTGCATTTAGGCAAATTTCTTAAAAAATCTTCTTCTCCAGATCCAGAAGGCAGAATCTTTTGATATTTGGTATGCAACATTGTGGGGTGGATCTGATTCAAGTTTGTTCAAATCGGCTTCCTAGATTCATATTTGGGCTCACTATAGAAGCTCGAATTTGAACTTAGTGCATTTCATGCAAATTTCTTAAAAAATCTTCTTCTCCAGATCCAGCAGGCAGAATCTTTTCATATTTGGTAAGCAACATTGTGGGGTGGATCTGATTCAAGTTTGTTCAAATCGGCCCCCTGGGTTTATATTTGGGCTCAGTATAGGAGCCCAAATTTGAACTTAGTGCATTTCAAGCAAATTTATTAAAAAATCTTCTTCTCCAGATCCAGCAGGCAGAATCTTTTGATATTTGGTATGCAACATTGTGGGGTGGATCTGATTCAAGTTTGTTCAAATCGGCTTCCTAGATTCATATTTGGGCTCACTATAGAAGCTCGAATTCGAACTTAGTGCATTTCAGGCAAATTTCTTAAAAAATCATCTTCTCCAGATCCAGCAGGCAGAATCTTTTGATATTTGGTATGCAACATTGCGGGGTGGATCTGATTCAAGTTTGTTCAAATCAGCCACCTGGATTCATATTTGGGCTCACTATAGAAGCTCGAATTCAAACTTAGTGCATTTCGGGCAAATTTCTTCAAAAATCTTCTTCTCCAGATCCAGCAGGCAGAATCTTTTGATATTTGGTATGCAACATTGCGGGGTGGATCTGATTCAAGTTTGTTCAAATCGGCCCCCTGGATTCATATTTGGGCTTAATATAGAAGCCCGAATTCGCACTTAGTGCATTTCAGGCAAATTTCTTCAAAAATCTTCTTCTCCAGATCCCAGCAGGCAGAATCTTTTGATATTTGGTATGCAACATTGCGGGGTGGATCTGATTCAAGTTTGTTCAAATCGGCCCCCTGGATTCATATTTGGGCTTAATATAGAAGCCCGAATTCGCACTTAGTGCATTTCGGGCAAATTTATTAAAAAAATCTTCTTCTCCAGATCCAGCAGGCAGAATCTTTTGATATTTGGTATGCAACATTGTGGGGTGGATCTGATTCAAGTTTGTTCAAATCGGCTTCCTAGTTTCATATTTGGGCTCACTATAGAAGCTTGAATTCGAACTTAGTGCATTTCAGGCAAATTTCTTAAAAAATCTTCTTCTCCAGATCCAGCTTCAAATCTTTTCATATTTGGTAAGCAACATTGTGGGGTGGATCTGATTCAAGTTTGTTCAAATCGGCCCCCCTGGGTTTATATTTGGGCTCCGTATAGGAGCCCAAATTTTAACTTAGTGCGTTTCAGGCATATTTCTTAAAAAATCTTCTTCTCCAGATCCAGCAGGCAGAATCTTTTGATATTTGGTATGCAACATTGTAGGGTGGATCTGATTGTGATTCATGAACGTATTTATTTGTAAAGTTGATAGAATCTTAGACAAAATTTGCAGAAAAGATCTACTATAGAAGGGGTGGTATCCAGGGTGAACCGTTTACCCAAATCTAGCAGTACTAATGCATTATTCACACAAATCTTCGTTCAAATTTTATGACCCCTCATTGGAACACACGCATTCAGCTCATTCCAACAAAGGTCATATGCCATGTTTTTGAGACAAAGGAATAAAAATTTTAGTTATTCATGAAATTTTTAGGCAACTGTTGTCTGTTATTCACATTGCTTCATGAAATTTCAGTACTTTTAGAAGTTACCTCAGTAATCAAGGGTTAATTCCCCTTAATTAAATGTCGCCTCTAAAAAACAACCACTTTGCATATCTTACCTTTTTTCCAGCATAACTGCCAAAACTTGTCAGCATTCTTCGCAAAAATCGCTATTCAAATTTTAATTTTTGTCTCTTAAACATACATGTACTTATCGCTTGTAAATACCCCATTGGAATGAGCTTTTTGAGCTCATTCCAATGAGAGGTCGCACACCATGCTTTTTGAGTCAAAAAAGCAATTTTTTTAGTTATTCCAGAATTTCGTACGTAAAACACAGCTTTATGACTTCACATTAAAATGAGCTCTCTAAGCTTGTTCCAATCAACATTCACGCACTATGTCTTTCACACAAAAAATAAAATTTTCCATTTATTCAGGAATTTTGTTTGCAAGAACACTCTTACCCCCCCCCCCCCCCCCCCCCCCCCCCCCCCCCACAAACACACACACACACACACAAACACAGACACACACATCTAAAAGTTCGTCAGCAAAAAAACAGTTACTTCAATTTTTAAATGCATTATAGGAACAACTTGCCTAATCAAATTTAAATACTTTTGCATCATTCTGTATCTAGAACAAACCATTTACCATATCTTTACGCAAAATTCTCCAGCATCATTCACAAAAAAACACCATTATTTATATATTCACATTTCTGTCTCAAAAATATACCTGATCTTCCCATACCCCTATTGGAATAAGCTGTTTGAGCTTGTTCCAATGATGATAAAAAAAAATAAAATTTGTGAAAATTTTTGTTTTCTTGCATGCAAATATATACATGTAGCACATGGAAGATATCCACAGTTGGGGAGAGATGTCCAAGGCTATCTCTTCACATTCCTTGTTTGTGCTTCATGCTAAACCAGTTTGTCTGCAGAGATAAATTTGCTTTATTAAAAATCATTGGAGATTGGCCACACACCAATGATTTTAAATAAAACTAATTTTAGGTAACAAATGTTGAACTTCAAACAAAATCTATCACTCAACCAGTTAATGTTGATGAGGCATGACATGGTGAAGGTGACCTAAAATACTTCTTAGAGTCACTTTGTCAGGTGAGCGATTAAGGCCACGTGGGGCCTCTTGTTTTTTACTGTGGTGGATACTGCGGGAGCTGTTGGATTTCTGGTGAAGAGATGCCTGGTTCCGGGACTATGCGCCCTCTCCAGTCGACATCTGAGGCTGTCACTAGGGTTGTGACTCCTCCTTTGGAGGCCGAGCTATGTGGCTCTCTCCCCTTTTCCGCCATTTCCAACAGCTCCTGTCATATCTGCTGCTACTGCTGTTCCGTCTACAACGTCATCGGGCACCATTTTAGCCGGCCTCGGCTTATCACTGCAGGAGTTTGCAGTGATGTCTGTAGTGTGGTTGTGGGGTATCGGCCTCAGCCTTCCCTGACTTCAACTCGCCGAAGTCGGAAGTGGCTGCCGACTGAACCCCCTTCTGTGTCCTCTCAGCCTTTGAGCACAGCAGTTTTATCCCTGCAGGGGTCTGCAGAGGTGTCTGGTGGTGTTGACGTGGGGTATCGGCCTCAGTCTTCCCTGACTTCAACTCAGCGAAGTTGGAAGTGGCTGCTGACCGACCCCCTGCTGTGTCCTCTCGGTCGTTGAACACAGCAGTTTTCTCCCTGCAGGGGTCTGCAGCGGTGTCTGGTAGTGTAGACGTGGGGTATCGGCCTCAGCCTTCCCTGACTTCAACTCGGCGAAGTTGGAAGTGGCTGCCGACCGAACCCCCATGCTGTGTCCTCTCAGCCGTTGAGCACAGCAGTTTTATCCCTGCAGGAGTCTGCAGGAATGTCTGGTAGTGTAGACATGGGGTATTGGCCTCAGCCATCCCTGACTTCAACTTGGCGAAGTTGGAAGGGGCTGCCAGCCAAACCCTCTACAGTGGTCTCTTAGCCGTCGAGTACCTCAGTTTTTCTCACTGGATTCGGATGTTCATGGTGGGGTCACCATGAGCTCTGTGGCATTTCCGTCCACGCACTCTGGTCCCATGGCCAGTTTTGTGTGACCAACGCCTTTTGTGCAGCCTGGACCTTCTGTCCCGCAGAGGTGACTGCGGTGTCTGCGGTGACTCTCCTGAGTTTCTGCTCTGTTGATCCTCGGGGTATGTGATATCCCACTACACATCTGCCTTCAGATGTTTTCGGCTGCAGCCCGTCGCCCCGCGTCGGTTGTATTTGAGGATTGTGACCCTTCGCTGGCAAATGGGTCAGGAGTGAAGCCAGTTTGTCGGTTCGTTCCCACGTCGTTCTGTTCCGACAGTCAGTGAGCTTAGGGAGGCCCTCTCCTTGGTCACTT
Source organism: Pictodentalium vernedei (assembly GCA_031216915.1). Classification (NCBI taxonomy): domain Eukaryota; kingdom Metazoa; phylum Mollusca; class Scaphopoda; order Dentaliida; family Dentaliidae; genus Pictodentalium; species Pictodentalium vernedei. The sequence goes on from CM062294.1 coordinate 365,342,362, forward strand.
AGGTTCTGTCCAAGAGTCTTGTTCGTTGCCTCCAGCAAGGCTACGAGTGGTTTCCAGGCGCCCCCTGTGGCGCCGCCTCCCAGGATTGGAAACAGGTCGCTTTCTGATCCCCTGGTGTTCCCACACCATGGGAGGCGTTGGCTGGTTTGTCCATGATGGGCTATGTGTCTTCTGACTCATGGGATGAGTCTGACATTCCTGACGTCGAGAGCCAACAGTCTTCTGACTTGGGGGCAGCTCTTGACTTTGTGTTTGGGTTCCTTCCAGGTCTCAAACCGTCAAACCAGCCGACAGTGTCAGCCCGGCTGCGATCATCAGTCGCATGCCTACAGCCTTTGGAGCAACATGCTTCTAGGAGCTTCGAGTGTGCCTGTCGGTACAGGTGTTGAAGCATTTACCGCTTTGGACTCTTAAGCAGAGTTCCAAGGCTATGAAGACGTCGTTCTTCATCAAGGTTGACACCTTTTTGCCTCTGGTGCGTTATCGTTCCTACGATTTCGCCAATCCGTCAGTCTGCCATACTGTGATGGTCTTGGATCAGGACTCCAACTCCTCAGCCATATGGAGAGTCTGGTGTCCAGGTTGGGTTTATCGTGAGGGATGCTGGAATGCGTTCACTCTTCGATCACATCGTCTCTGCCTTGCTGCTTATATACTCCCACATTAGTTTGACGACAAACAGGTTTTTTTTTTGGGTGTGCTGTTCAAGGCGCTCATGCATCTTCTCACACACATGCCTGTTACGCGGCTAGCTTGGAATTAGTTCGCAGGTACGCTGTGCTGGACACAAGATGTCCCCATTTTGAGGGGCAGTGCGCTGCTCTTTGATCTACCTCTTTCGGCGGGTCCGCGACTATTCCATGGTTCCGTGGCGACGGTCCGGGATGGCTCCCTTTGTCATTCCATTGATCTGCTGCTGCTTAGTCAGCTTGATCGGCCTTCTGTTGGAGGCAGGCGCTGTCCAAAGCCTAACAAGTACCCTTATGCTTCCTCTGCGAAGCTAAGGGCTGATCCTCCTACCGCCACTTCTACTGACTCACAGGGTGGGGTAGGCGTCGGCAGTAGTCGCCTCGATTTTGTCCCAGGTTGAGGCACTCCACTAGGTAGAGAGTGCCTCTTCCCACATGAGTCCCTTGCAGCGTTACACATTGGGAACTTTTGACCATGGAGATAGGCGATCTCCTGTCAATTGTCAAAGGGGACAATCGAGGTCATCAAGAACTTTCTTTCAGTGGGATTTTGTTTCCCGCATGTTCTTGGTGCCGAAGAAGGACGGCCGACTCAGATAGGTTATCGATCTGAGTATTCTGACGCAGTCTATCATTGCTCCTCCGTTCAGCATGGAGGCTTTCAGAACAGTTCGCCGCTCCATTCCCCAGGATGTTTTCCATTTCAAGGCCATTCCCTTTGGCCTCGACCTGGATCCTTGGGCCTTCACCTGTCTGATGTCGCATGTGTTAGTCTTACATCACAGACAGTCCAAGGTGTCTTCTTCGGCTTGTCTAGTTGATATCCTCCAGAGGCAATCCAATGCTGCTTTTCTGGAGTCTGATGTCGTCACACTGTTGAGCCTACTCACGTCACTAGGGTTCAGAGTGAAGAGAGAGAAGTCAGACCTGGTCCCTTCTCCGTCTTGTCATCTGGGATGGACTTCATCAGCTCGGTTTCTGCCCCGACTGCTTGGTCTCTGCGTTGCGGTGATGGATCTCATTCCTCTTGGTCAACTGCATGTCTGAACTCTCCAACACTTTTTGCTAAGTCGTTGGAGGCCGAATGTCGATCCTCTGGTTCTGGTGCTTCTGTTACCGGAGTCGATTCCTCGTCACCTTCTCCCCTGGCAGATGTTCAGTGGATTATGCAGGGAGTTCCGTTGGACTTCCCTGCGTCTGATCATGTTCTGACAGTAAACGCCAGCGATCTCGGATGGGGTGTGACGTTGGATCCTCTAGGTCTTTTCCTTCACGGGTCATGGGACCAGGATCTAGCAGCTCTTCATGTTAACCAGAAGGAGCTTCTTACTCTTCTCCTGTGTTTCCGACAGTGGATCCCCCGCTTTTTGGTTTGTCAGGTCCTTATGTGGTCTGACAATTCTACGGTGGTTGTTTACATTCGGAACCAGCACGGGATGCACTATGTTCCCATGTACGATTTGGTTCGGGATCTTCTACTGCTCGCTCAGGATGTCAACGTTGGAGTGGTGGTCCGTCACATTCGCGGTCGTCTGAACGTCCTAGCCGACTCCCTGTCCCGACGGGGCAGGTTCTTTTCCACTGTGTGGATGCTCCACATGGCGGTGTTCCAGTCTCTTTGCAATCTCTGGGGTCATCCCCACATCGATTTCTTTGTGACTCATTGGAACCATCAGGTGGACACTTTCGTGTCCCCTTGTCCAGATGCTCTGGCTTTCGCTGTGGACTCTCTGGCCCTCCTTTGGGACGGTCTTGTCGGCTACGCCTTCCTGCCAGTTCCGATTCTGCCTCAGGTTCTAGCCCAGATATGAACCTGCAGTTGTCAAATTCTTTCGATCACACCCCTGTCTCCTCGGTGGGTGTGGATCAATCTGCTCCACTCTCTGTTAGCGGCGGTTCCGGGATGTCTCCCTCTGTGTCGCGACTTTCTTGGCCAAAGTCATCCGAGGAGGTTTCAAGTTGACCCGACTTCATTGTGCCTTCGCTCATGTCTTTTATTGAGTCTTGTATCCTCCGTAGTGGTTTTTAGAGATGAGCAGTGGAGTTACTTTTCTTCTTCAAGGAGGCACTCACTCCACTGGTTTAGCCTCTGTGGCTTAGTAGAAGGTTCTTCTGTTGATGGTGTGCGATCACTCTGTTGCTTTTGTCACTCCTTCGATCACACCGATTGCAGAGTTTTCTGGTATATGTTTGTTTCTGGGAGTCTCCAGCAATGGGTACAAGTCCATGCTTCGGAGACCTCTTTCATATGTGGTACCACATTGTTTCGGCACTCATCCTTGCCTCTCCAAGCTTGTTCAGCTCTTTTCCTTAAAAAGGCCTAGGACTTTGCAGTTTACTTCAAGATGGACACTTTCTTGGGCGCTGCTCTGCTTGAGGGGTGGGGGGGGGGGGTGCATTCGCGCCTTTATCCTAGATGGAGATGCATTTTCTTACATGCCAGATCTCTCCTGAATCCATTTCTCGATGGATTTGACTTGCTATTCGTGCAGCTTCCGCTTGTCTAGCTACGGGTGATCGTATTACCAATTGTTTTTCTGCCACGAGGTGCGTGCATTGTCTTCCTCTCGGGGCTTATACTAACTCTGTTATGTTGTCAGATGTTATGCTGGCAGCCTACTGGAGAAATGCTACCTTCTCCATTTATCTGCGACAGGGAGTTCCCAGCCATTCAGCTTCTTACAGGGTCAGTTCCAGCTTCATGCTGTTACTGCCCTTTCTGTCTGTGTGTCACACATCACCATACGCCTCATCTTTCATTGTCTTTTACTAATGATTGTGATGCTATGGTTTGATAGGACTAGCGATCTCTTCCTCTGTCCACGGTTCCAGTGCAATTGAGTTATGTGTGGGTTGGTTATGTGATTCCCTCCATCCTATTGTCTATTCAGCCTGTAGTAAACAATTGCTAGGTAGGTTGATAAGAAATAAAAATTTTATAGTAAATTTCCTTTCTTATTATACCTACCGCAATTGTTTACATGGAGGCCCTCTTGTCTTCTTATTCGGGTAAGAATCCTTCCTCCCCGCTGATCACATAACTCCTATGTTGGCAGACTCAAAAGAATGGTTTGATGACTGCTTGCGTACTGGTTAATGGAAGTCGTGGAATTGTACTAAGAGAAGAGCGTCCCCTACTGGGTGTGTACCGATGGCGCTCAACCCAGTTTTGGCTTTTTTTTCGTGGTGTTTTTACACTACTTTTCTTTCCCAAATCTCTTGGGAAAGATTAAAATAGAGAGTATTTTATCCGAGTTAGGATCTTCCACTGCAGTGCAAGCCTGTAGTAAACAACTGCGGTAGGTATAATAAGAAAGGAAATTTACTATAAAATTTATATTTTTGTTTACAGCTGATGCCCCCCCCCCCCCCCCCACCCCGCCTCCTGGAAAAAAATTGAAGGTTTTTTTTTTTTTTTTAATTTTCTACTTCTTTGAAAAGCAAATCCCTTCTTAAAATGAGTTTAGGAAAATGGTATACATTATTGGTCCCAGCAACAATTACCAGAACCGAGAAATGTTTCTTGAACAGCTTCGAAGGAAAGTTTTGAAAGATACTTGAATTTTGTCATTTTTAAAAATTTAGTTAAATAAATATAATTGAGTTGCATCATGATCACAAAATTAATAAGGCTCCAATTCAAAGAAAAACTAACACAATTGTGAGCTACTTAAGTTGACCAGTAGCAGGGGCGGCGCTAGAAAATCTTGCATGGAGTGGTGGTGGAGGGGGGGGGGGGGCAAGTAGGGGACACGATATGTTCCCCATGGGGGAGGGGGGTTGGGGTGGAGGTGCTTATCAATAATTTTTAAGGCAGGAGCAATCCTTGAAGATTTATTGGAGGGTTTTATTTTTATTTATTTGTTTATTATTATTTTTTTTTTGGGGGGGGGAGGGGGATGGTGGGGTGATTCAATTTTTCTCAAGCTCCCAGACCTCTCCTTCCAGATAAAAAAACAGACAAAAAATTGTGCTTTCGGACTATTCTGGTGGCTTTTAAAGGTTTACACAGTTTTTGAACGTTGAAAATAATGAGGTAGTAGGGCCTACGACCCATATTTTGAGAGCAAGATTCACAAACTGTGTAGGCTAACTGCATTCGAGCTTGTAATTCTTTACTGAATAAGTTCATCGGCTGGGTGTGTATGGGAATAACAAAAAAAGAAGCAGAGTCAATGTTTGTGTGAGAGAGGGTGTGTGTATGTGTTTGTGATGAATGGGAGAAAGGGGATGGCTGGCAAAATCTATGTTTGGGGATGGGGTAAATGCCCTTCACCTCACCCCCACCCGTAGCATTGACACTGGTCACAAGTTACTGTGCTTGACATGAGGTGTTGCGGCTTTTGAGGTTGTAAAGAATGTAGGCTGTGGACATGCTGTATCCAGGGCTGTAGAAAACAAATCACATTCAATTTCACAGTCCAACTATGCTGTTAGAAAATAGAACACTGCAAGGCTTTGTCAGTATGATCTATGTCTACTGTAATGACTAGTAGTGATGTACAGTAGAGCTTGAATACAGAACAGACAACTTTAGTCATTTTTACGCCACAGCGTAACTTCAAATAAAAACAGAAACAACAACAACAAAAAAAACCCAAAACGTTCCAATGTTAAAAATCATTTTATTCCAAGCACATAAAATTTGTAACTTGTAACTGGTTTTCAGAAGGTATTACTGCATGAACATAATGAATTCATGTTAGAACAAGTGACGGAAACAAAGATGATTTTGAAACCTGAGTTCTCGGCAACTTTCTTTTCGATGTCACACAGTGATTTAAAAATAGAAACACTCATCGATGTAAACAATTCAGCGAGTGCAAAACGTCATTTAAACAGGTCAAACCAAACAGAGTGAAGCGAAAAATCAGTCATTTCACATCTGCTGACAGCACATCGAACTCTCTTGGAAAACCATGAAATCGGCGTGTTTTTGTCAATATATCTTTTGTGTGTGTTAATTTTCATCAGAAAATGCTGTGTGCCTCGAAGTTTTATGACATTAATGCCATCGATCAATAGATAACATGTAAAGTCATATGGAAACAACCAAACAATTGGATATGCCTGAAGCTGGTTTGCTACACAGTAGACAACACGTCTTCTTGAAAGTCAAGAACGCGTGTTGCACTGTCGCCTCGGCTATTTCGTTGGCAAAGAACTGTTCAATTCATCAGAATTCAAGAGAATGTTTTGAGAGTCTGATTCTATCTCTGACATAAATCATTTATTTAGTTATGGTAACCAGTTTTAATTTATTAAATACATTAAATCAGTGCGTTCCTCGAATCCTCGTACAGAAAGAAAAAAATAAAAAGCCACGTGTGTTTATAAAACGTATTTGATCATGCCCATAATTTTTACGTCGTTCGTTTTTGACGTCTTTCTCTGTTTTCATTGGATATCCTGTAAGGTCCCTTTTCGCAGCTCACAGCCCATATCTTGTTTGACAGAGCTCATAGAGCTCAGACAAAAACATATAATAGATTAGTTGTCTGTATTGGATGTACTGAGGCCAAATATGTCGATAAACATAGGGAATTTTGTGATTATCACTGATTATCAAGGAAATTTTTCGACATATTACAAAATTTTCATTCAATTAACAGGAGTCTACTCTATTACCTAAATGCTATTAACATGTCTAAATTGTACTTGACAACCAAAAAAAAACGGGCGTATTTTGCCACTCCTCAGCGGTGCTCTTGTTAATGCAACCTAAAGTCCGCTTTTTTCGGTAATCAACTTTTCTGTTCCACTTCTAGTTCCGTTTTTCATATTTTAGCAATTGTCAGAAGTCAAACCTATTTCGTTTGTGTACTAAATGCTGATTGGACAGTCATATTCATTAAGTCAAATTGTGTGAGAGTATAACCATTTGAATTTCTTGTTTCTTGTGTGTATTCAGAGCTCAATGAAGACAACACTTTTCAACATCAACAATGGAATTGAAGGGACAAGTGGATATATCACTTGTTGATAAAGTAATCACAAATAAGTTTTGTTGGGCTGGTTACAAAAGAAAAGGATTCTAATAATGACTTTCTATCTGACTTCATAAGGAAAATAAATTGCACTGGAAATGTGAAGTGTATATGGTGTACAAGAGAAATCTAACTATGGAAACTGACTGCAAAAAAGCATTAAAATAACGTGAAAATGAAAATACATATCAGAAAATGTTCGGACATGTACATGTACAAAAATTATGCAAATTAGGGAAACATTGATTTATTCAGTGCTACTACTAATACATAGTAAGTTCACACCTTCCGTGTTTTTCGTTTCCAGACTCTAACTTTCCTTACAGTCAGTCAATTTCGATGAAATTTGGGTAGTAGATCACTTTCATCAATTGTGGGTCCAAGTTCGAACATGGGCATTTTCCGCGCATATTTAATTAGGTTGCTTAAATTTGATTCACTGATGGTTTCCAGACTCTAACCTCTCCTTAGAGTCAACCGATTTCAATGAAATTTCATATATGGATTACTTTTCACATCAGTTTAATGTAATATGTCTTATCATACAGTCTTAATTTTTAGTGATTCTCTCAGTTATACTCCACATCACTTTACTTGCTTTGACAGTGACCTCCGTGAAAATAAATCTGATAACCACTGTCTGAAACACTGTCTGTTCTGTCTCTTCTAAATAACTTCCACTTGTAACTCAATTATATTCCACTGGATGCATTAATTCCCCTTGAAATTGCTGCTCAGCAGCAGGTTCTGTCTCTCCTAAATAACTTCCACTTGCAACTCAACTATATTCCACTGGATGCATTAATTCCCCTTAAAACTGCTGCCCAGCGGGAGACATGAATTCACTGAATTTGCTTGTTATACATACAATGATCTTACCTTTTCAAGTTCATTGAGGTTGTGGCAAACTCTCCGCCATCTCTTCTCAGTTGGTAGACCTTTAGGCAGCCACAGTTTTGTTTTTATTTTTTTGCTTCTACCATGAAATCGCCTCCTTCTCCCTTACACAGGTGTCCAGATATAGAAAAAGATGAGGTGCTGTCTGCAAAACTGAAGATTACATCTGGCATCTGCATTCTTTTAATTGCCTCTCGCCTGAAAATTTCTCTGTAAATAGTCATGTTTAGCCCGAAGCATAACAAAAACATTTTAGTTTTTGTGCACTTAATTAATTTTGCATTTTTCCATCGGATGCAGTCCTGGAAGAGATGCAGGGCAAACAAAATGGGTAAATATTACCTCAAACATATATTTTACATTACAGTTTTCGAATGACGATATGTATTTGTACAAACCTCCTCACTCATACTCACAGCAGCACATTCTGGCAATAGAGAATAAGAAGTTTGTCTGCTGTGCCAAAGAGTAATATCGGCAGCATTTGCCAAGACTTGTGATGATATGTTGCAGCTTCACAACAAGAAAGTGCTTTTGCAGACCGGAACTCAAGCATTTCTGCAAGCTCTTTCATATTTACCTTCCAAAGCAGTCTGAATAATCCCCTTATAATGTTAATTCCATATGGCCTGGACCAGGAGTTAACAGCAAATTGTGAAACGTGTGATTATGAGGTGTTATGTCTGCATTCTGAGTCCCGTGGACTTCCACTCTGTGCTTTAGAAGTTCTTCCTTCCCCATTACCGTGACGTTATACATTCTGAGTATTGCATACTCCTATCCAACAATCTTGCTGCAAGAACATTTGGCGGTCGGATCGATCACAGCCAATTGCAGTCCATGTTTGTTCTGTTGATATAATGGTTTCTCTGATCAAATTGAATAAAACTGATGCAACAGATGAGTATGAGCATGGATTGAGCATATATGGATCTCCCATGTACACTTTGAAGGTGGTGTTTGTGGATGATGACTATCAACAAATGAATAATGGTCCAGTGTTGTTGTAGATGATGGAAATGAAGGTTTTGATGAACTATCTAATAACACTTGCTGGTTGATGGATGTAACAGTAGGATTTGATGTTGATGAGTCATCTGTGTTGTCAGTAATATTCTCCCCGTGTTTAACTTGCTTCATTAATTCTTCTTTCAGTCAGCTATTGATGAATTTGGAATGCTCAAGTCGAAATAGGTTGTTGTGCTCCTCTATATTTTCCTGTATTTGTTTCAGTAGTTCTCCTTCATTGCTGGGTACATACCCAGCACTGGGTACCCTTCAATGCTGGGTGTGTACCCATCATTGAAGGGTACCCAGCACCCTTCAGTGCTGGGTACATACCAAATCATAGGTGACAGATCGGGGTTTATTTGCAAGTTTTGCATGTAAGGAAGGCATTATATGAAGCACTGTTGTTATCACGCTCAGAAGCGATTTGGCATCATAAGTCACTCCATCTTGCCAAAATTTGGTTGTTGTTGAAGAAGGTAATCATGTCTCCACTGCATGGATACTGTATTGGCAGCTTCGAGTTGTTATTTGCCCAGGTTAGGAGAGATGTATATGATCCTGCAGAATACACACTTCTTCTGTTCATGTTATAGATGGTCGTGCATGCTGTCAGGAAATATGTCAAAAAATTTATAACAAATGACATCGGCCCAATTTCAGATTTCTGCAGTGATAAATTTATTCCACGCAGAGAACCAACGAATTGGTTTTCTTAGGTCTCTCTGAATCCAAAGAGGTAGCTCCTTTCAGAAAATTTACTATCACAGAGTTTTGCTTAGATAACCAGTCACCTTGGGTTGTAATTTCAAGATCTGCTGATTCTGAGTCTGTCATTCTCATACTCCATTCTTCTGATTCCTTGTAAAATATTCTGTGACTGGGACTCACCAAGTGCAAATGCCAAATTCGCAAGTTGTGCGGCGGAGAACTGGTCCTCTTTAATGGCTTTCATAATGACATCTAAATCAATTCTGGACTGCGGAGATGAAGTTGATGTCAAATGGTCTGCATCTGAAGATAAGTGCTGATCTGAATAAGAAGCACAACCTGTGCAAAAGTAAGTCACTCTTGGGTTTAAAAAATTCTCAACAAGCGCGCATATGGTTTTCTTTCGGTATTTAGAAGAACATTTGTATAGTTTAACATTTTTTCCCTCTGCAAATTCATCATGTCGTTTGCAACTGCATTTAGACGACATCCTTCCAGTCATGTATGAAAAGCGAGAATTTAACATTTGAAAGTGCTTTAATACCCCATCCTATTGGTTGCACAATTTTTATTTTGTCAATGATGGCCTCACGGGTTGTCTTACATTTCTCATGAAGCCGATGGTAATGTTACTAAATGTAAAAATAAGTATTGAAATTTAAGGCAATAACATCATGAGGGCTTATTTTCTGCTTTGGAGATGTGCCTGGAACACATGGAAATGAACATTTCAACAAAATGTCAAATGTAATATCTGCTGATAACCTGTTTTTGAAGCGTGTTCATAAAAATATGTAAATAAAGAGGATATATTTTAAGTATTTAAATATACCTACCATCAGTAAACATTTCTAATTTCGATGTATGTGTGATGAATTTGCGAAGGTGATTCAAATGTCGCTTATTTCTTCTCAACTTACCAAAGTAATACAAAGTGCCAAATATTCCTCTTTACAACCAGATGAAAAAGAGTGCAGAATTTAGAGTTCCTACAAAAATACCGCTTACAAGACTATAAAAATGACAAAAGACAAAAAAGAAAACCGAACCGGTTTTGCCAGGTGCCGATTTGTGTAGGTACACAATAACCTGGTGAACTGTATCCTATTGACCTTTCACCCATTGTCCAGTTCCCGCCATTATAGTGCAATAATATCAATTTCCTCTTTTTCATGTCCTGCAAGATGGACCTGTAATTCTCAGTTCTGCAATAATTCTCAATTTTGTGCAGGTTTAGGATGTTTCCTGGAGGTTTTGGATAGTTATCTATGATGCTGCAGTGTTTTTATAGGATGCCAAGCAACTTTTAAGAAGATTTCTCTCAGGACAGTGCTTTGTTTATTTGTTTATCAATTTATTGATTCATGGTGTATTAAGGTGTCGCCTATTTTTGCGCATAAGTTTTGTATCTTGGATTTAGTTTAGAGCTTGTTTTTACTAAATAATATGCATATATATAGGTGTTAACCACTTTCCTGACGGATAACCCTCCTTTTTGTCCTTCCCCTTGATGTATTTTGTTACTTTTCTTAGGCCTCAGTCTGTTTCTCCCAGTGGATATTATTGCTTATACACTGCATGGGATTGATTGACTTGGATCTACATGAAGGCTTATTTTTTATCCCATTTTTTTTTTTCGCCGTTTAGGCAACTTGTAAAAATCCCCCCCCCCCCCCCCCCCCCCCCTATTCATCTTCTCAGCCATGAGGACACGGGTCAATTTTTTCATATCTGGGTTCCATATTAATTATTTTTAATATGTGTTATGTTATTACCACTAGATTATTCCAACCTTTTCTCATTTTTGAGTTGTTTTTTCTTCAGCTTTCGGACCACGATCCTGTTAATGTTATTCTTGGTCTGTTTGTGGAAAGTCTGGTTTCCCAGTTTATATCTGATGTTATACATGTAAAGTTACTCACAATCTTACTTCACTTCTCACAATATTACTTCACTTTATTAACCTTATTATTTTGTATTTTACAGGTTCTTCGTCCAGAATGCCGCAAACTGTTTATTGCAAGGGTGGTCAACGCAAAACGTGTTCACTATGATCACAATGAATGTATTATGTGTAATGGATGTACTCTCGAGGACCATTGTGCCATGTGTGGGGTTGGTCTCGAAAATTTGGACGGTTTTTGATTTCTTTTTTATAATCTTATGCTAGGAAAGATGCAAAATCGTCTTCAGTTTCTGTTGCATCCTCCCCCCCCCCCCCCCCCTTCTATTACAGATATGGCTTTGGTCTCGGAGTCTCCTGTTGTGCGGTCTTCTGGTGTTAGAGAACCCCTTGAGACGAGTGTAGCATGAACTTATAATAATCCATGTCTGACAGGTCATCCTCAAGCAGTGGCTTTTGTTCTTCTATGCTCTATAGGACTCATTTGTTATCTAGCTTAGCAAACCAGTCAGGTCTGGCTTTACGTCAGGGTCCGGCGACTTAAATGAGTCTTATGTCTCAAGGGAAAGTGTGAGCATTGTCTCTGGAAAGAGCGCAACACAAAGAGCTCTAAATCTTTCAGGCTCACACTCTGAGGTTCATTCATCTGGTGAAAGCTCCTCAGGTAGGTCGGCAGGGTTAAGAAACTTTCACAAACCTCAGTTATATGTAAGCGGTGTTGTTACTAACATTCCAACTCTCATTTTATGTATCAACACCAATAGCTTACAGCAAGTACTGGTTAGTAGTCAGGTGGCTCCCTCTCAATACCCTGATGTTAGCCATGGTACTAATACCACAGAAACGGGTAAATCGAAGGCACACCTATTTACCCAATCTCAATTACAGGTCTCGCTCATTCGATTCTGGCGACTTTAATGAGTCCTATCTCTCAAGAGGGTGTGTGAGCGTTGCATCTGGTAAGAATGCAACACTAAGGGCTCAGACCCTTTCGAGCTCACACATTGAGGTTTTGTCGTCAAGTAAAAGTTTCTCCAGATTTATGAAGCTTTTACGAACCTCAGCCATAGGTAAGCATTGTTGATACATGTACAAACATTCTGTCTCTCACTTCATGCATCAACACCAAAAGCTTACAGCATGTTCAGGTTTGTAACTGGGTGGCTCACACTCAATATCCCGACTCTAACTGGTGTAGTAATACCTCAGATACTGTGGTTCTTCGAATGCAGGCATTTTTACCCTTTCCCAATTACAGGTCGCGATCTTTCGATGGTTCTGCTAATGCGTCTGCTTCTCATTGCGCTCTAATTGTTGGTCATTATGACAGAAGTGGATGAAGCATCACATTCTTCCATTCAATATGGTCAGGATTTCTCTTTTTTTTTGTTAGTGTTGTCAATACAAACCTTCCCCTTCTCACTTCTTGTATCAATGTTAGAAGCTCACAAGCGTACAGGTAAGTTAGTAGTCAGGTGGCTTCCTCTCATACCAGGACTCAATTCTATGTACAATTACCACAGGAACTGGTAAATCGAATGCATACCTATTTATCGGATTCCTTTTTCAGGTCTCGCACATTCGTTTCTTCTGCTCAGCAGTGGTAAAGTAAGGTTCCCCTTGAGTCGAGTGTTGAGGGTACACATTAGATTCGGGGATTGAAAGGTTCTTTTTAATCGATTTGTGTCCCTCAATAGGGCTCTATTGCCTTCTATGGATGTCAATGCAGTCGGATTTTGCGATTTCAGGTTCCGACATTTTTTTAGTTCTATTTCTTGGGTAGGAAAGTGTGAGTGTTGCACTTGGTAGAACGCTTTCTTTTTGTGAAAGCTTGTCAAGTTCATATGTTTAGAACTTTCACAAACCTTTGTTTCCTGTAAGCTTTTTTAGAACTGATACTAGTCTTCCTCTTCACACATTTTGTATCAATTTGTTGAGCCTACAAACAGTACAGTACATTACCCTGACTCTATCTGTTGTACTTATACTGCCGATGCAGTGGTAAGTCGGATTCAGACCCCTTTTTGTGATGCCCTATTATGGGTCTCGTACATTCGATAATCAGGCATATTTATTATTCCCTCAACTCGAGTTTTGCAGATCATTCAGAGTCGGCGCCATTAGGCCTTTCTATGACTCTTTTTCTGAGTTGGTCTGCTGGGCTGACTTTACTACACTCAATTGGGCTCCTTTGGCACTCATGGGCATCAATGTAGCTGGATCCTTTTCTTCCACTTCTATGTCAGGAACATGCTGCTATCTTTATGAGTCCTGTGTCTCAAGGGTGAGTGTGAGTGTTGTTCCTGGTAGGTGCGCAACAAAGAGTTGCCTTCTACATACTTTGCCTCTTATCTAGTTGTCAATCTCTTTCTGGCTCACACACTGAGGTTCAGTTTATTTCTGATCGTCAGTTTTTTTTAGGCTCGCTATTTATGTTGATACTTTTCTTCCTCTTATTTTTTATGTATCAACATTTCAGGCCTACAGACTATATGGGTTAGCAGTCAGGTAGCTTCTTTTCATTACTCTGACTCTTTCTGTTATTTTACCACTGTCCCAGTGGCCAGTTGACTACAGACCCACTTCCTGTATTCCCTATTACGGGCCTTGTAGTCTCACTTTCCTGCATATGGGTCCATTTCCACGTACTTCTATTTCAATCAGATACTATGGTGTTGTCTTTGAAGCGTTTTTATTTACTTCTCATCCTTCGCTTCAATCTGGTTATCTTTTAGGCATTCAGGGGTTCAGTTTGCAGCAAGTTTCTTGTTTAGTTCCCTTTTGTTGAGATTTGCCAATGCAGCCTCTTCATTCCGTTCTTTTCTGGTCTCCAGTGATGGAATAGGCTGTTTTTAGCCCCTCTTCTGTGTATTGACACTTTGCTTTATCGTTCTCTTTGCTCTTAAGGAGTCACAATGATTGTTCTGATTCTCTTGTGGTGGTCACTTCTTTTTGTGAGGACGTTTATTTTGTCATGACTGGAGATGTTTATGATTATTATGTTCATTATGTTGACTCTGTGTCTTTGTTATTGTTTATGCATGTATCCATCAGTGTTTCTTCTTCCCTCTGTGTAACACTTTTGGGTTTATCTAGAGAGATGATTGTTCATATTGTTACTTAGATCTCATTCGAAGGGATGCCATTTTTAGCCCGACTTTTTACAGCGAGGGCTATAGTAATGACTTTTGTCCATCCATCCGTCCGTCTGTCCCTCTGTCTTTTTCTGTTAACATTTAGAGTTTTGGTTAAAGTTTTTGGTTAAAGTTTATTACTGAAGGTTCAAGTGTTTTTTTTTTGTTTTTTTTTTTTTTCTTATTCCTGTTTAGTTGACATTTGGAGTTTGGGTTATTTATTTATTTATTTATTGGTGTTTAAGGTCACATACTTATGCACAATGGCTAATCGTGACCGTGACAGTTTTACGGGTGGAGGAAGCCGGAGTACCCGGAGAGAACCACCGAGCAACGACGAGCAGCTGTCAGCTCTCCAACATCGTAACTCTGAACTCTGCACCGCAGCACAGGCAGGGTTAGAGTGGTTGAAGGAGTTTGGGTTAAAGTTTGTTTTTAAAGTTTTTTATTCAACCTTCAAGTACAGACTATACCCGGTATTTCTTGTCTGATTGTCATGAAATTTCATATGCAGGTTTTAGGTCATGTCTACATGAGAATGTCCCCTTTTGGTCGTGATCGGTCAACCGGTATGGCTGCCCGAGCCCAAAACCCGAAAACCATTAGCACAGTCTACAGGTCGTATTTATGAAGGGATTTCATTGCAACTTCACAGAATGCCTCTGTATAATGCCTAGATGAGAATGTCCCTATTTGGGCATGATCTGTCAACTGTGATGGCTGCCCAAGCCCGAAACCCAAAAACTTTTAGCACAGTCTGCAGGCCATGTTTAATATGGACGGATTTCATTGTAATTTGATACGATGACTCCGTATCATGTCTACATGAGAATTTCCCCATTTGGGCGTGATCTATCGACCGTCACGACTGCCCGAGACCAAAACCCGAAAACCTTTTGCACAGTCTACAGGTCATATTTATGGAGGGATTTCATTGTAACTTGGTAGGTTGACTTCATATAATGTCTACACATGAGAAAGTCCCCTTTTGGACGTGATTGGGCAACTGTGACGGCTACAGGTGCCCGAAGCCTGAAAACCTTCAGCACAGTCTACAGGTCATATTTATGAAGGGATTTCATTGTAACTTCGTAGGATCAATCCACATGATGCCCAGATGAGAATGTCCCCTTTTGGTTGCGATCATTCAACCATGATGGCTGCCCGAGCCCAAAGCCCGAAAACCTTTAGCACAGTCTACACGTCATATTTATGGAGGGATTTCATTGTAGCTTGGTAGGATGACTCCAAATAATGTCTATATGAGAATGTCCTCTTTAGGACATGATTGGGCACCTGTGAGGGCAACAGGGGCCCAAAGCCCAAAAACCTTTAGAACAGTCTACAGGTCATAATTATGAAGGGATTTCATTGTAGCTTGGTGGGATGACTCCAAATAAGGTCTAGATGAGAACGTCCCCTTTTGGTCGAGATCATTCATCCTTGATGGCTGCCCGAGCCCAAAAACCTTTAGCATAGTCTATAGGTCGTATTCATGAAAGGATTTCATTGTAACTTGTTAGGTTGACTCCATATAATTCCTAGATGATGACATCACCTTTTGGTCGTGATTGGTCAACTGTGATGGCTACAGGCGCCCGAAGCCAAAAAATCTTGAGCACAGTCTGCAGGTCATATTTATGAAGGGATTTCATTGTAACTGCATAGGATCACTCCAGATGATGCCCAGATGAGAATGTCCCCTTTTGGTTGTGATCATTCAACCAATATAACTGCCTGGGCCCGAAGCCCGAAAACCTTTAACACAGTCTTCAGGCCATATTTATGAAAGGGTTTCATTGTAACTTGGTAGGTTGATTTCATATAATGTCTAGATGAGAACAGCCCCTTTTGGACACGATTGGGCAAGTGTGACGGCTACAGGGGCCCCGAAGCCTGAAAACCTTTAGCACAGTCTACAGGTCATATTTATGAAGAGATTTCATTGTAACTTGTTTGGTTGACTCCATATAATGCCTAGATGATGACATCCTCTTTTGGTCATGATCATTCAGCCTTGATGGCTGCCCGAGCCCAAAAACCTTTAGCATAGTCTATAAGTCATATTTATGGACGGATTTCATTGTAACTTGTTAGGTTGACTCCATATAATGCCTAGATGATGACATCCCCTTTTGTCATGATTGCTCAACTGTGACCGCTACAGGGGCCCAAAGCCCGAAAAGCATGAGCACAGTCTACAGGTCATATTTATGAAGGGATTTCATTGTAACTTCGTATAATCACACCAGATGATGCCCAGATGAGAATGTCCCCTTTTGGGTGTGCTCATTCAACCATGAAAACCTATAGCACAGTCTACAGGTCATATTTATGAAGGGATTTCATTGTAACTTGGTAGGTTGACTTCATATAATGTCTAGATGAAAACATCTCCTTTTGGATGCAATTGGGAAACTGTGATGGCGACAGGGGCCCGAAGCCTGAAAACCTTAAGCATGGTCTAGAGGTCATATTTATGAAGGGATTTCAATGTAACTTGGTAGGATGACTCCAAATAATGTCTAGATGAGAATGTCCCCTTTTGGTCGTGGTCATTTAGCCTTGCTGGCTGCCCGGGCCGAAAAACCTTTAGCATAGTCTATAGGTCATATTTATGGAAGGATTTCATTGTAACTTGTTAGGTCGACTCCATATAATGCCTAGATGATGACATCCCCTTTTGGTTGTGTTTGGTCAACTGTGATTGCTTCAGGGACCCGAAGCCCGAAAACCTTGAGCACAGTCTACAGGTCATATATATGAAGGGGTTTCATTATAACTTCGTAGGATCACTCCAGATTATGCCCAGATGACAACGCCCACTTTTGGTCGCGATCATTCAACCATGATGGCTTCCCGAGCCAAAAACTTTAGTACAGACTACAGGTCGTATTTGTGAAGGGATTTCATTGTAACTTAGTAGAATGACTCAGTATAATGTCGAGATGAGGACGTTCCCTTTTAGTTGCAATCGGTCTACCGTCATGGCTACACAGGCCTGAAGCCCGAAAACTTTCAGCACAGCCTACAGGCCATATGTATGAAGGGATTTCAATGTAACTTGATAGGATGACTCATTTTGAAATAATTTCACTGTAACTTGGTAACTTTCATTGACATACGTTAACTGTGAGGGCCACATACATTAACTGTGAGGTCATATTAACCCACCCCTCAGCTCTTTAGTACCGTGTACACCTCATATTATTTTTATTAAAAACAAAGCATACAGGGAACAG